>JAMKCH010010915.1:0-28220 GCA_023653785.1 Ophioderma brevispina
CATAAATTTATTAAGAGAAGGCCGTACTCTATCGCAAACAACACCGCAATACAACGTACGCGCCATTTTATTCAACAACCACCGGCCATCTATCGCAACAAACTAACGGACAGTTGGAAGATTCACATTGAGGAATTAACCATGCCTTAGCCCGCAGCGTATCGCAAAATAAGTCGCTTATTTTGCGAAACCCGCCCCTAAACTTTTTAGGCAACTGCTCGGCGAACTAAAGGATATTCGGAAGTTTTTAAGGAGAGTCTGAGCAGCTTACACGCTACGTAAGCATACAATAGCACCGCGTGTTAAAACAGGACCCACACGGGAGAAATCTTAATGATACGTCTGACCTGATTGAGGGTCCAAACAGTGAGAGGACGATTGTTGATGGGTCGCGTGTGACGTGGGGTGGCAATGACGTAACGGGATCGGACTAATTTAAATATGTTGTGATAATATTTAGGAATTTTTGGCTTTCTGCATCTCCCGAAAACGATGCATTTGATGTTATGATCTACATCGGATTGAAGGAAAGAATTGTAGTATGGACGACGCAGGGATGAGTTCATGAATATTTAATTAGCACTATCTCTATGCCTAACTTTTTATCGTGGGAATCTTTACAGTGGGATCAAAATTGGATATTTTGAGGGCTTCTAATCATGAAATTATGTCATAAAAGTGACTATATATATACTGATATAAATAATATACACAGCCCTGACACAACACAAGCATTTTTGGCTCGACAGAGGCGACTTTTATTTAGGAACACATAAGTTGCATGGTGCAGGCAGAGAATCTGAGCCAAGGCCGGGGTCATACAGGCACTTCATACAACAACAACATCTCGCGTGCACTCGGGCGCAAGACACATAGCCCCGCAAATCCAACCACGCTCCCACGTAACTCAGGTACTGATAACGATAACAAACACCGCCCTCTGAATCTTCCTAATGAACGAAGTATCGGACACACATGCAAATTTTATACACTGATGGAAATCAGATTCCCGCAACAAAACACCTTCCAAAATGACATTTACACACCAAAATTTCAAAATCCATTTCCATCAGTTTCATCCATAAGATCACAGCTTGCAGAACTGTAATTTTCAGGGCAATCAAGCAAGCCATAAAAAAATAGTAGGGCGGTACACAGCGGCAAAATCGGCAAATTCTCCCACGCGATGGCAAAGGCTCTATTAATTACATTAATAGACCAATAAATTCAATTCAACTGCACTAATTTTTGGAAATTTCAGAAAATGGCAAATAACTCTTCCCTGTGCAAGCCACAACTAATCGTCTCCTCGTCCCCTTCCGCAACGCCCTCGGGGGTTATTCCCCAAGCTTGTATTTCCAGTGAAAACCACACATGAAAATTACCTTTACTACATTCGAATCGCAACTCCCGCATCGCTCCATGAGAAATGCCTGGAAAGCAAAACAGAAATTAGAATGTTCAACATGAGTGTCATTGCTCAAATAACATTAATTCATGTAAATATGTATATTGAGTAGCTTCCACAGCTGTGGAAGCCCATTGTGATTTTGTCCCATCCATTTTGCATTACTGATATAATAATTGCTGTTCTAATTATATACCAATTTCACTTTCACAAAATTAAATGTCTCTATAAAAGCTGCAATGGCTTTTGGACATGTAACTTTTTGGTACAATAACTTTCATGGGAAATCTAAGCAATGGTGGCAAAAGATCAGGAAAAAACACCATAATCTATCGACTTCTAATGTGGTCAGAAAATTCAATTTCAAGGAGTTAACTTTTAACAAAATTTCGGGTTAATCCTGAGGACACATGATTTTCCAATGTGCCAGAGTCTCTTTAAATCATCCTCCAAAGTCAAACACAACAAAACAAAATCAAATCTAATTCCGAAAAAAAAAAGAGTTTAGTTATACAGGGACTTCTGACCTACAACCAACATTTTAACATGGTACATGATGAGGAAAAGTATTCCATTACACTGGAGACTCAGGGGTCTTTGGCTTCCTGAGTGACTGCAAAGGTTCAAATGTCCTTACATAAATCACATTTTGTATGAGACACATACTTCATACTTGGTCTCATGTTATTTGATTTTTATTTGTCAAACTACGTAGCAGTTGTTTTAAAAATTATTTCAACAACAAGAGTACAAATTGTCACCCTCATTATTTTTACGAACATGTACTGTTTTCTTTATTAATCCATCGTATTTCCATTCAGAGCTTTATAAAATAACATCCTGACTGTTACAGTGTAATTAAAATACACACAGCAAATGCACTATAATACTCTTACATGGGTAACCTAGAGTTTTGCGGTTCCCGAATTGGGCGCTCACTATATTCAAAGAATATAAGGTGGGGCCCGCCCCATGAGCTTTGACCTGGCACATGACCTTTGACCTCATCAACTATGAGGGCTCCCATTGTGCACCTCTGATCTAGAAAGTTTGTGTTCCAATTGAATTTTCACAACTTTTCAATTGAGGTCAATTTTTTAAAAAAACTTACATTTAGTGGCACACACATACATCCACAAACACAATACACACACCCCTACATACATCCACACATACACAGCCCACAGCGGATTGCTAAGTGGTCCTGCAACTATAGCTGGCGGTCCACAAAACTCATGACCCTCAATCACTAGGCACAAGCCATAGACACATGTGGCCCTATGGATAGAGTATGCTCCTCGCGATCCTAATACTGTGGGTTCGATTCCCACCACAAATCGCGCAGTCTGGAATTTTTTTCTAGGATTGCACTGATACTTGTTATTAACTTTTGCATTATACAATTTACCAATGTACATTTGGAAGGTTAAAACTTAATTTCTTCCTCTGGTTATGTATTCAGTCTGTCATTATAATACTCGACCTCAATGTGAATCCATGTTCCAGGACACGATCTAGGCCTACTACCCTTATACTGTCCCCAACGCAGCTGAAAATTTGAACAATTGTTAGATTATCCATGGTAAAAGTAAACAGGAATTCTCGTAATCAATCACAGATCCTAATAATTAATTGAGATAATGCATCAGTCATTGTATCATAGCCAACCAAGACCATTTGGTAATTCCATAAATGGATACCAAATTTTTGTACAATTCAAATTTTCAGCTACTGCAATGCAGAGTAAAATACTGAACAAGTACCCTCATCAGGGTCACTGTAACAGTGTTTTAAAAATTCCTGCAAATCATGTAACTACAGCACTCCTATGTGCCAAGCTTGGTAGCAATGGAGCACAGGGCTCCTAAATGTTACTTTGACAATCAGAAGGTCAAAGGTCAAGACACAAGAGTTCAAAAGTCAAAAATGCTTCATGCATATACTTCAACAGCTACCCCAGCCCAAACGTATTCTGACAAAATTGATTAAAAAGACACTTGACTAGGCCTTTTTTTTAGATGTTTATTGGACAATTATGTCCACATTATCACTTTTTACCGATTTGCAACATTTAACATATGTCACAAAATTTGTTATTTAAGTTTTAACCTGGTTAATTTTGTGAGTGAAAATGATGGCTTAGCAAATCCAAATTTCAATATTTCACTCACACAGTCATGCCATTTTTCATGATTGACAAACTGAAGTTCTCCTCTCAGTTTTGTTTTCTTGTATTGAGCATCACCATAACACATACGGGAACTCATGTGGTGACCACTAGACTCCTCAAGGAGGAGGATAATACCCCTACTCAGAGAAGCCCTTGCCCTGTACAGCACACATCATTTTATTTTGCATTGAGTGAACCAGCAAATGATGGGTGGGAATCTACAAGTAAAATACAGTGGCAAATCCAATATTTATGACCAACTGAGCTTATCCAGACAAACCCACTACCAGCAAATCAGCATACATCAGCACTAAGTTCACATATATTAACAGATAAATTGGCCAACTATTTTGCTAACGTTAGAGCATATCTTTCATTTCTTACTGGAAAAAATTATCCATATATGAACAATGAGCTAAATCCAGGCAAACCAACTAGCAACACACAAAGCACCAAGTTCACATGACAATGTAAAATTGGCCACAACTATTTTGCCAAATGTTAGAGTAATAATTGTGATTTCTCCAAGTTTTGAAGAAAGATTATCAATATTATGAACCCTTACTTAACAATAATATCCTATACATCTACAACGCAGACATTTACCCTTTACAGGCCACACACTACCGCAATGTACATCACCTGTCACTGGAATTGTGGCTCGCCTACCTCTTGCTTGCATTTATGTAGCCTGAAGTTTTTGTTTGATCTTGAAGTCAGAATGTTCAAAAGGAGAGTCTCGCACATTTTTCTAACCAAACAACCTACCAACTATATCTCCATAAAGTGAAATTTTTCAGGTGGGAAATAATACATTAACGGTCCCAGGAAATGAGATGTAAACCTAATCCCAATCCTTTTACAGGGCATTCCATTCCAATAACAGGGCCACAAACAAAAGAATAACTACCAGTGACATCATTAGTGAAAACTAAATTGATTTTCAGTCAGTGGAATTAATAGATTCACACCAGGCACCTTGAATTTTTCTATTACTCTCTGAAAAATCAATAGGTTCACTAATGATGTCATCACCAACCCCAATATTGAATGCTTTCTTGTCCCTCCATGTAGACGTGACACAAACCACATCATTCTATTTTGATTTCCTGGACCTTAAATTATGCAAAATTCTACAGTTAGTCACTTTAGTGAAAATTTTGGTATCTTTTTTTATATTTTGGGTTGGGGAGGGGCAAGCCTCATATTCTTGTGTTGTTTTTCTTGCCGGGGGAGGTGGGGGGGCAGGACAGTCACCTTGAAATGGATATGGTTGTAATGCTCGCGTTCCAAACCTTGGCCTTCAGTGACATAGGACTGAAAAAAGGGAGGGGTTTGGTTGAGAGACAGCCATATTTCCCCAAATAGGGCTTTCAGAATGACAAATTGGCAAAATGAGATTTTTTGCAAGGTTTTGGGTGAAATTGTCCTCCCAAAGAGGGGGCTTTTTGGTGACAGCGGTAACATTTGCACAAAATAAGGGATCTTTGGGTGAAATTTAAAAAAAATATGGGGTCTTTGGGACAACGCTGCTTAAAAGGGGGTCTAACAGCCTACCGTGGCTTCCAAGATGGGAATGCCCCCTCCCCCGGGGCGTTTTTGCCTTGCCTGTCATGCCTCTTTTGCACCACCACTGTCATTACATCACCACTATCGTGTGTTCACTATAAGATGAAACAACCTTTGATACAGTTACATTGAGATAACACTTGGAAGACCAAGGTCATGCAATTCACCCTGAATTAATATACTATAGTAGCACTAGTGTATTTTGGCACAACTTTGGACCGCCCCTCTCCTCTGATCAAATGTTAGAATATAAGTGACAAAAGCATGGGGTCATGTTCCACCATACACTGAACAGGGTAATAGAGCCCAATGCTTGCTTGGCGAATGCACTTACCACCTCTGATCCATTTTAATGTGCACCTCATCTATCACCCACGTTTGCGGGTGCGATGGTAGCGATGCCTCTTGGCCCGTTCCATTTGAACATCCTCCAGATGAAACTCTGCCCATGGATCCTCCAGTGAGAGCGATTTCTTTATGGCGCGGCTCCATTCTCTTGAGCGGGGTGTTCCTTGCCTTTTTAACTATGCAGCTGGAGGTGGCGGCCTGTGTCGAGGGAATCTTTGGGTTTGTTTAATAGAAGTCACCCAGGGAGACCATATTCACCATGGATACATCGCAGCATCAAGGCTCCCATCGTTGGTGGAAGGTTCAGCTTGTTTTTGACTTCTTGTAATTGCAATAGGTGTACTGGACATTTTGCATACCTCCTGCTAACTTAGATGCTTCCAATCCTCATGGGTGGTGATTATCTGCAAGAATAATATAAATCTGTTTCATTAAATTCCTGTTGAGGCAAACGCAAGGTAAGAAATTTTAGGGCGTAAATTAGATCCCTTATGGAATGAGTTGGCTTGAAAAGATGATCCTGGGAAAACCTCTGATGCAAAGTAAATAACAAATCAAATTTGAGCACAATTGAAATGCAAACTAACAACAAGCCCTAACCAAATCTATTTACTTGTTAAAAATGTTGAATGCATGAATATGCAAGCGGCTTCCTTTCAAGTGTGTATACCTGGCGACAGGGTAAAATGAATTAGTGAGTGGTGCCAGACAATATCAAAAGGCCTAGCTCAGAGGAACCATCTCTAACACACATTCTAAAATTAACTCATTGCTGACAATGTTTTGCATGGTCACTAATCCTGCTGTAAGTGAAGCAGAGGCTCTACTAAGCAATTATGCCTATCCGAATCTATACCAATTAACATGTATTTACTGAACAAAGATACTGTTAATTACAAGAGCACTTGAAATTGAAGGAAGATGGTTAAGTTGTTGGAACAAAGTAACTTTTCATCAGATAGTTTTTTAAATTAAATTGATAACATTTTCAACTTTAATGTTCATATCTGAGAAAATTGACTTTTTTGCAAAATGCTTGAAAGAATTTAAGTGATCCAAATCATTGTGTTTTATAAATTTTTACAGTCAATATGGTTTGCAACTTTTGACTATTCATTTTTGTGAAATAGCTGGACAGAGGAAAAGATGATGGAGTCTTTGCAGAAATCAGCAATTTGGTGCCTAAAATCACCAAATCTGGATAAAATCAGCGATTTGGGGCCAACATTGGTTAAAAATCTCAGAATTTTTTATATTCCCCATTTCCACTTCCCCCCCCATGCGCCACTTGAAACAACCGTCTGTTTTCCCTTATACAGGATTTACACTAGCCACTCTATGGCATTGTCCACCACAAGGTAGCAGATCTAAGTACATAAGCAACATGAAAATGCGTAACTTTTATCAAGTTCTCTCTGGAGTTGTATTATTCATGCATGCCTCATTTGCCCTCAATACTTTTGCAGCCCTACTAGTGAATTAGGATTGCTGCACCTCGATGGGCTGGATTTTAATGAGAATGGGAAGAGTGAATTACAAAATGATTAGTAATGGTTACATTCAAACTCCTGATAGTAAATTTGTTTTCAAAAAACTTAATCCTTACATGATTTTTTATGGTTAGTCTGCAGGTGCCTTTTGTCACAAATTTCATATTAAAGTCCCACTTGTTTAATGAACTAGATTAGTTCATTCATAGTTCGTTCGGCACAAATAGCATATTTTGTTTAGTTACTTAAAGGTGGTAATTTGAAAGTTTGTCTGATAGTCAGGTGGATAATTAACTTGGTAACGTGTAAGTGAAGGAAATTTTAGTTGCAATTTCATTCTTCTTGCCATGAAAGTTTGGGCAGAAAAGAGGTAAGTGATGCAGGTGACGACAGAGAATATGGAACTCGTCTGTTACAAATACCTCTTTTCGTTTGAGGTATTTTTAAAATTAGATTAGTTAGTATCCCATGCCGTTACTGGTTGCAAAGCGTTGGCTCATGAATGCTGTTTTGTATTAGATATGCCATAGGTTTTGTGTTGTGTGTAAGTGGCTTGAAACCACAGTTAGCATCAGCCAGCTGATCTGGCAACAGTTTTATTTAACTGTGAGATTGGGTTCTAAATCAGGGAAAATCTCATTTTAATAATTCTCCGCCCCCAAATAAAACCATGGTTGATCTTTTTTTCATATAATTTAACCCAATGGTTAATGGGCTAATATTTAATACTTGATCTGTTCAATAGCCTGAAATTTTAAGACAGCAAAACTATACACAATAAAACAGAAAGAAAAATGCAAAATTAAAAAAAAAAAAAAAAAAAAAAAAAACATTAAATGCCTATTGCAAAAAATGGTACTAGAATGGAGTGGGGAGCGGAAAATTTACTTACCCTAAGGATGCAAATATACTTTGTGCACTTTCTCCGAAAGCTGCCGATATTCTCCGAAAGTTAATTGATATATAAATTTACCACAGTAAGTATGACTACCGCCCATCTCCACAACATATTACACACACTTTGCCCAAACATACCCTAACTCATCCTCTTTCCTCCCGAACGCAAACTGAAAACATCGTGTGCTTCAGGGGGGTTCGGGAGGGGAGGGTGGGGTTCCACATTAGGTAAGTATTTCCCCCCTCCTTCTAGACATATATTTGCAATAGTCATTTAATGTCTATTGCGGAGGGTAAAATACTGACCTAATGAGCAAATAAGCTTAGTGACGCGGAAGTAGCAACGACCCCGAGGAGGAGTGGTGTAGCAAACCAAGGTACTGAAAGCGGTTATGTCATAGCGCCACCTGGACAAATTAGCGGACCAGCCAAGAATAGTCCACGTAGGACTGAAAACACAGAATCAAACATCCTATATAGCTGATGTCCAAAATACAACAAACTACACATTCTATCTACACACTTGCCCAGAACAAGTAAGGAGTACAGAACGGCAGGAGCAAGAATCTCGATTAGAGCAGAGTCATGAACATGTCCTGCAAGTATGGTCTTGATGAAACATGGGGTCGGAGTTTGACATCTCCTGGATGTAGGGGAGCTTGTTAAGAATGCCAATTGTTTGAAGTGGCAACCCTTGCGGGTTGAGCGAGCTGAAGGCCTACCCTGGTCAACAACGGCTTAGCTCTCGTAATAATCATGGCTCCACTATCAAGCCTGAGATAGTTGATTTATCTGCTGTATGGTATGGTTAGATGGACGGGATTAAAAGTTTGCTCAGAATTTGCGCGAGTAGTAGCTGTTTACTAACGTAGCAACTTGAGCGCCCTCCCAGAACAACTTAATCTTTAGGACTTGATATGAGTCGTGATTAATAGATGGAAGAAACAATGGAGAAGATTGCTGTCTTAAAGGAAACTCCTACATTTTTGGCCCAAAAACTTTGGCGAAAAATACAAAGTAACGCATCGCTTGCGAAAACTGAAACTTCCTATTCCTAAGGAATGTAACTCAGAACAGATACGACTGAAGGGATCCGACTTTTAAGAGAAAATAGGTCTATAAGGGTGGCGTCACAGAAGCTGACTGCAGGGGTTGTAAAGTGGGGTGCTTGTTCAAAGACTATCGAGAAGGCAAGTCCCAGGGAGGCCAAAATTTCCTCACAGGAGGCCTAGAATGATTCATACCTTCTATCATTAACGGCGGGGAGAGATATATAGCTAAGAGACTTGTCTTGTTACATGAACAGAGGCGAGGGCTATGTTTCCCACTACATAAATCGTTTCATGGGCGATGCTAAAGTGAGATTCCGCGCGGGGTGATTAGTCAAACGTCAAAGTAGTACAGGTGAATGTGTATCCCGTGACGACCGAAGTTAACATTCTGGTGAATGAAAATTGGGGAAGCTGTCTGGCTGACAGCTGCCGAATGGCAAGGGCAACGGAAGGCTTACGCTTGATCGTTTATAGTGAACCTCAAGCCATTATTGTGGTGGGAATGAAATGTGAACATGCAAGTGCCTTGAGGTCGATTGTGATGAGGACCCAGCAGTAGGGGTGCCAATATTTCGGGCTAGTCGCAGCTGCCAGGGTACCCGGAACTATTTTTAGAGCCGGGTACCAGTGACTCGAAAATTTTTGTATGTTTCTAAGAAAATTGGGAAAGGACGGCCACACATGTTGACATACCAGTAGAACTCATTGGATATACTATGATTCAACTGTGGTTAAAAACAGTGGCAAAGGTAAATGCAGAAGAAATTCAATCTTGACACAAAAAAATTCAGAAACCCTTCCAAGGTATTGAAATCAAATGATATTTTGCACTGCCCAAAACAATAAGACGTTTTAATGTTGTGTTTTAAAAATGTGCTAATGAACCTAAATTTGTAGCGGAACCCTCGGTGTGTGAATGTACTAAAATGATGGGGATGTCTCCCCATTTCATAAACTGCCGCCGTATCACGTTAGCCAATCAATAAAAAAAATCATCGCGATAAAGATTTGCCATAAAATACGTTAACCAATTCCAAATGTAATTAGCCCAGGCTGAAAAACATTTCCGTGCGCAGAATGCCAAGAAAATGGCGGAACCGTGGTCCGCGTACCGAGAATCGTCTCTCTGCGCACTGTACAAACCCTATGGGGAAAAATTTCAACACACGAAAGGCGCCTGTGGATGTTGATTATTTTACGTCCGACTTAATAACAAGGTTTTCTTCCTTTCACCTTTACCAAAAATGCACAAACTCGTTACGATTTTAGTAGCCAAGTGCTGTCATCCTGGTCTATCAGTACACGATTCAGATATTTTCCAAAAACAGAAAACCGTATTTCGTAGGTAGGTCAGAAAGCCGGTAAAGACGATATTTTCACAGCTGCGGTTACCGCTTACACTAGTCTAAATTCACATTGTTCACGTTAGTGGAGCTGGATTCCGAAAATTGTATGCGATATCATATCATGCATATCATTATTTATGTGCCAAAAAGTAAAAACGAAAGAATCAAGAGTCTGTGCTAAGATTATTCCAATGATATATTTACTGATTGGGTGGACCGATAAAATTAACATAAACAGCAGGAAGATGTACGATTTAATTGCATGATCAAGTGAGTTGTCAATCAAAGCTTTTTATTTTGTGAAGTTGCATCTGAAGGAGGAGTAGACGTGTATTGTGACTTCACTGTGCGTACACGTAGCACGACATGTTTCCAACCGGCTCGTGGCTGTGAGATGAAAACGCATATTTTTTTGTTTCATCCTAAAAAACAATTAAAATACCAGGCTAAATAGGAGACTAATTCCATAATTACACCGGAGCTTATCTGAGGGAATTTAGGATGGATGCAAAGGATTGACTATAATATGGGGAATTCATCTACGAGGTATTCACTATAATCTTGCAATGTGTCTTCATAGCAAAATAGGGAACACGTCAGTAAAATTTACACGTGCTGTTATAGTGATATCCGGAAATGCCAGTATTCGAGCTGGCAAACATCCAATACACCCGGATCGAAATAAGATTCGATTTGTTATCAGAAACTTACGAGCGAAGGTTCAGGTGATGTTGAATAGCCGATATAGTTCCGGTGGGACATAGTGTCCGGGCTCCATAGACGATGACTGAATAAAGCGTGAACTAATGTTGCGTAAAAGATGTAAACTGAATCGATTTGCCATATTGCTCACCAGTGTTTCCCAAACATGTGGTGTGATCGGCGCTTGATGAACCGTGGCTAGGTTTCCATGCGAAGCGTTGGGTTCTATATATGCATTAGAGAGATTTTTTAGATGGATTAACTAAGAAGATGGCCGAAAAACACGGCTCCAGGTTGTTTGTTTTTTTTTCGAATCGGGTAAACCACTCTTTTTCGTAGGCCTTACAGAGACAGAAAAGTGCCTAGTTGTATGCCGGAAACTGACCCACACCCCGAAGTGGTACTGAAACCCTTGCAGAACTATGGAGGGCCGAGGACTAGCAACAGCGGCTTTTACTACCCCCCCCCCCCCCCCCCGCCCCCCCCCGCCCCCCCCCCCCCCCCCCACCCCCCCCCCCCCCCCCCCCCCCCCCCCGGTACGAACAAAAGGAAGCGGGACGAAGGCTTGGATGTTTGCGACAGTTCTATTTATTCAGACTTTCTTAGTTCACGCTTCTAGAGACAGGAAAACATCCTTCAGTAAAAACGGATTCACGATTATAATACAAGTGGAATAGTGAGATGGGCAGATCGTCTACAAATTTCGCCTTTGAGGGCCCGGTATCGTGGGACAGAGCCATTAGACTGCTCAATTGTAATGCTGCTAAATCAGCCGCTAACCACGTTGTGGCTGAAGCGCTATCCGGAGCTTAAGCTCTCCAATCCTCAGGAGAGTCGAGTTGGTACTGCAAGGGGGGAGAGGGAAATATTTTTAAAGAGCACTCAGGACTAGCAGCTAAAAGGATATGGTACGGGACATGTGTGTCCTAAGCAAAAAGTCTAGATTGAACAACTCACTCTCCAAGTGCTGATAGAGGCAAAAATTCCATTGTTTCTGGTCTAAATCTAGATTTGAAAATCCGAAACATCGAGTCTAAGGAAGGAGGCCTGAGAAGTTGATTAAATCCCCTACTGGAACTCGAAGAATATCGTGAAAGACGGATAAGCGAAACGGAGGGGCAACTTATTTATACAATTCCTTCAAAAACATTTTCTCAGTCCATACATCACATCAAACAATATGAAAATGCAAGATATGAAAATGCGGGGGTACAAATAAAAATGGATTTCACAATAGCTAGAAATCAGATTATAATTATAGATATATTAAATTAGAAAGAAAATAGTGATGAAACGAGGGTAAACTGGGAAACTATAGACTTTCTAGCCCCCGTTCCTACAACTTATGCCACCAGCACAGCACACATTGTATTTTGGCATCGACAGAATGGGCAGAATGACTCAGCGCAAGATTGTCATTGAGAAGAGAGCATTCCTCCTAAGCTGCGGATTGCAAGATGGGATCAACATCAGCACCCGAAGGAATACGAGAGAATCACGAACACGACGTTTGAAAAAAGGGGGGCAGAACAAGGGATGAGAAGATGATAAGGAACCCAAACTAAGACGAGAAGCAAACTCCGGCTGCGATGTCACCGGCTTGAGGGTGCTACTGATTCCCGAGAGCGCTTGATAAGGTACTGAGGGCTAGTGTTGGACAGGAAACTAATTACCAGGCCAGAAATTGAAAGGGATTCCAATTGGTAGGACGAAAAGTTTGCTCGGCTTGAATAACAATAGGGTTTTGGGAAGCAAAGGGGGCCGCCGGGACGCTATTAGAACAAGCGAGGGTCGCGCTATTGTCCGAGTTACTAGGTGCGAGTGATACTACAAAGGAAGGTACAATCGAGCGGTAGAGTATGGATATGGTAGCGGGGTCAATGAACCGGACCTGGATAAGTCATATGAGTTACAATATTGACTCAACACCAAGACACCAGGTTCAGGCGGGGTTCTGTACATAAACATTGAATGAAAGTGACCTTTGTGCTTTGGGTTACCATAGATCCATATCCAACAAGCCGTGGTATTTTCTAAAGGTAACATTGGTGAATGAAAGCTCTTCTGGAAACTGCTGCTGAGATTGTATAAAGCTCATTACTGACTGCGTGCGATAATACCGAAACGGCCTCGGGCTAGCCCGGAACCCGGAGTACTTAGCGAGAAAAGACTCGGTTAGAGAAGTTGGGTTGGTAATATGGGATTGTTCTAGAAAAAAGACTCGTTAGAGAAGTTGTTCGGAATAATCGGGTTTTGTCCGAGGAAAAAACCCTGTTTAGAGAGGTTGTGCTCGGTAAATAGTGGGATTTTTGTTCGGAAATTATAAACTCGTAAGAGAGGCTGTTTTCTGTAATTATCGATTTGATCGAGAAATAAACTGATTAGATGAGCGGGTTAAATTTAAATCGGATTTTTCAAGAAATAAACTCGTTAGAGAGGTTGGGTGCGGTAATGATCGGATGGTTAATTAGATGTATCTGGTACGAGACATAGTTCGTGTTTACCAAAGAAACAAGCTTTTCGGTCTATAAGTCAATCTGTTGTCTTCGGTATGTCGATCGCCAGACCACCATCGACCACAAGGCCCAATGTATTGTTCACATCTCTGTCAATCGTTTTATAAACAGGCCTTAGGGTTCGTCGAACCATCGTTGGAGACGACCTCCGGCACAAGGAGCTTGTTCTTTGTCTTTCGATTTATTACAAAGACACGCGTGTGTCCCTTATTCTGCAAAAGATTTCGGCACCTCTTAGGGTGTCAGATCCGCTTTATTCCTGCTACTCGTGCTCTAAGCTGGATCTTGCCGAGCTTATTACTTAATACATAGAATTTCTCTTGCTCGGTTCTTTATGTATAGAGCCACCACATATAAGGCGCAAAGGCGGCTCTTTATCACTAAATACTGAACACAACCCTATGCTCCTGACACGAGCACCGTCTGAGTCCTTTGAGATTTCCACCTCGCGGCGACCTTCGATGATTTACGCGTTGGGGCGATTGTGATCTTAATAAGCATGTTGGAAAATTCTGACAGGCCATTCTGCCAGATAACTAAACAACCGAACGGAGCACAAGGATTGGAATGGTCTAAATAGCAAATAAAAGCCTGGGTGAAGAAATAAGCTACGCTGTATAGGTTAGTATGCTATAAACTTGTAAATAGTAAATCAAGCAAAGAAAGCTATAAGTAACGTAGTATACCGTTGGGACTAATAGTATACGCCTAAACGAAAATGGCCCCCAATCGGCGCGATAACAGTAAACTATACTGGATTTGGGGCGGCTTGAAGCCTAGAATTAATAAATAAATGGTCAAAGGACCATCCAACCGCTAGTAGTAGTAAAGAATTTAAATTGGAGATACAATGCTAAACTACAGTTATAGCATAGGCATCAGAAAACCCGTCAGAAAGAGACGGATAATTAAGCAATGACCTGATCGTTGACGTCCGGAGAGAAAAGAGGATGAGTTAGGGTTCATGTTGGGCAATGTGTGGTACTGATGGTGGGGATGGGCTGGTACGGTCATACTTACGGTGGCTAAATTTATATATAATTACTTCGGAGATATTGTCGGCATGTTCGGAGAAAGTGCACAAGTACATTTGCATCAGCTTTATTAGGTAAGTATGTTTTCCCTCCGCAATAGATGGTATGTTTAATAAATTTCTTTGACCTGCAGACAATAATAAAGATTGAGTTGAAATAGTTAAAATGCATAAGGTGAGAATAATCAAACTTGGTTCCAAGACCTTGTGACCTTTGTCCTATTTGGTTCAGGCCTCCAAATCCAAAACAAGATAATCATAATCAGTTTGAAAACTGCATCTGCAGTGTGAAAGTACTTTCCTGATATACTATCTTTGAAATATCAAAATGGCAGGCAAATAATAAACATGTTTGTTTTTCATTTGAAACATAAACTCTGTCAAATTGGACAGTGTAGTGACGTAAAGAACAAGCCACATTTAACACACAATGGGTTTGATCAAAGTACAGCAACGTTTACAGGTTTTCTCCCACAATGATTTGGCGTTATGTTTGCCCTCTTGCCCAAGCCTTTAAAACCTTAGTTCTCATGAGCCCATAAATAATAATGAAAAACGCAAGGCAAAGCAAAGCCAGTCAGATCTGATTTTGCACAGAAATTGGGGGGGGGGGGGGGGAGGGGGGGGGGGGGGGTGGGACAGGCTCCGATAAATGCCTGTCAGATTTGCCCGGGGAGATACAAGATTTTTTTTTCGGGATAGCTGATATACTGTACTCAGTGTCCGATCGGGCAATTGCTCTAAAAAGATTAAGCTCAAAAAGTGTTCGTTTGGTATGTTTCCATACAAATTATGTCATCAAAAAATCCCAAAAACAAATAGTCATTTTACAAACTGGCTCTTCTTTAAACGCAAAACCAACGTGTGTCTCCGGATATACCGGATCCACAAGCCCCGGGCCACAAGCCGCAAATAAAATCAATATCGCGATCATATGGTGATCAGTTTAAAAATCCAGGTGAAGCAATTTTCACTACGTCATATTCCGTTATGATTGTTGTCGATGTTTCAGGCCTGCTCAACCCTCCCTCTGATGAAGTCTTACTTCCATATACTATATATAATTGACGGGGAGAAACAATTGTTGATGCATCAGCGAATGCAGTGCCCGCTCATTCGATCAGTGATCCGATTCCACATCATGCGTAACAGCTGTGTAGACTCACAGAACTCCAGAACTGGCGGGGAAGTTCTCATGAAGAATAAATTCAAATAATACAGTAAGTGCAAGATCTCCACGTACAAAACTATCACATACAAAAACCAATATGATATGGTAAGCTTATGATTGTTTCATGTAGCCTAACAATATCTTACTTGAATCCTTGATGTGGCCATCTCAATTTTATTGTTGTAAAACATGTACATAATTCTCCCCTGTCGTGTAGTGGAAGTTCCCCCCCCCCCCCCCCCCCCCCCCCAAATGGAGACAAGTGTTTCGCACGGGTTGATTACTGTTGTCGTTGGTAAAATGGTCAACCCCAGCTGTTTTGGCGCAATACTCCGATGCTTCATTTGCATATTAAAAAAGCATGTTTTGTACACGGACTTCGTCAGCTCCGCATCATACACAGTGTGTGCGTAAAATGACTTGGGGAAAACACGCGACAAAGCAAAATATTGTTTAACATTGTGTATTTTATTAGTCGGGCAGGCCTGTGAGAGAATTCTGACAGTGATGAAAAGGATCGTTGTATGAGAGTCAGTTCTGATAGAATTTTAATCAAGCAAAAAAAGCTGAACATTGACGATGGGGATAATGAAAAATGGAGATAGCTTAATCTCAAAATAAACATATACCAGATATCGACATAGGAAATAAAAAGAAAAAAAAAACAACTTCTGCTCTGTGCAATTTCTACAAAAAAAAAAGAAGAAAATGGCGACCGAGCACTGTATCAAGTGGTAATTTTCACATGCGTACCTGTAATGAGGCATGTTTATACTGTCACTTGATGAATTTGAAGGTAGTTTTCACTGTTTATTTCGGGGGAATAGTTCGGGCAAGTCAAGTTGACCAAGCTCTGCCAGATCGGGCCAATTAAAAAAAAAATAAAAAATTATCAGAGCCTGGTTGGGGAGAATGACTTACAGGATTGGTTGAAAGTTGCCCAAGCATTTCCAAAATTTGACCTAATGGCAAAATATAAAGCATTTTTACAATATTAAAACCTATAAACGAAGCTTCAAGTGTTTTGAGGTCTTTGAGAGATTTTGGGTTACAGATTTCCAATGTGCTTCATGTAACGCTCACACTTACTCAAGTTTTTTTTTTTTGTTCCCCTCCTGCCCCCGAAAAAAAAAAAAAACACAGTGACCATTCAGCCTTTAATTTCGCTTCCCCTCTCACATTTTGTATTGAAAAGTTTCTTGGGTACAAATCACATTAATATTTACATTAAAAAAAAAAAACATATTCTTTCCAATTGCTTCCTTTACCAGCATTCCTCATATTACCATTGTTTTAGCTCTTCACAATAGCCCTACTGACCATTAATTTTATTATCATACGCACCCCACATAAAATTTCCGGAAGCCCAAGTCAGAATTTATTTAATATTCATAAGAAATCTGATTCAATATCAAGTGTGAACAGTAGGCAGCAAGCTGTCCTCGTTGTCACTGTAAACAACATGAAAGGCACTTGGCTAGCTAAGGTCTTGCTGTGTTACTGTACTCTGAATATCAATGTGCATGTACAGTACTATACCACTGAAACACATGACTTGTAAAAGAAACAAATTATTAGGATGTAAACATCAGGATTTGAATGCTTTTGTGGTCATTTTTTTTTAGCAATACGATCCCACAGAGCAAACTTAATAGTGCAACTTCCTAACACCTGCATCCCAATGATACATTATAAAGATACGTACTAGTTTATTTTCACATTACACTCATTTGTCAGCTCTGTCTGCTGAATACCACTCCAGACCTAATTATTGGATTGTAGTTTTTTTACAGATTATAAGTCCTTTACACAACACCAAAGGCCCTTAAGGACGCAGATAAAAATATATGGAAATAGATCCAATTAAAATGCAATATTAAATGCAATCATACCAACACCATAGAGAAAGGAAATCTACAGCAAAGTATTGCATAAAATTACATATAAATATTACCAAAAGATTAGTAATCATTATAAGGTACCGGGGAAGGCGCAGCCCGAGTTACACAATATATTTTTCTCTGTTTTATCACTAACATATTCTTTAATTCCAAAATTTCATTTGAATCCAATGTTCCGATCGTCTTTGGAACCCCCTTATTTTCCCGGAAGTATGTATGGATTTTGATATCAGATTAAAGGCCTATTTTTCTCATTATCGTCCTGAAATTTCAGCCCTCAAATCCATTTCATTCTCAGATATAAAGAAAAACTACTGTTTTAATGGTTAACATCAAAATTAGCACGTAGTTAATAAGGGCTTTGTAACAAAAGATGCATATTGCTTCTACCGTAAAATGGGTCGGGTCATACTTGTTTCCCACTGTACTTGATAGGGAATCCTATATGCAGAGCCAGGCATGACTCATATCAAGCTAAAATACAAATCTCATTTGGTATGATTTTGTGGCATGTATAGAGGAAAACTTGGGGAAAAATCTAGGGAAGCGCGCTTACCAGGAATTTGACCATGTTGGAG
This sequence comes from Ophioderma brevispina, assembly GCA_023653785.1. Lineage (NCBI taxonomy): Eukaryota > Metazoa > Echinodermata > Ophiuroidea > Amphilepidida > Ophiodermatidae > Ophioderma > Ophioderma brevispina. The sequence continues at coordinate 18,182 of JAMKCH010010915.1, forward strand.
TTAAATCATATGACCTTTTCGAATTTAAAGAAATATAGAGCTGTGTGGGAAATCTGATGAGAAGTGGACGATCTCTGAGAATGTGGACTATCTTCCTTGAAATATGCTTTTTTTCCACCCTGTGATAGGTTAAAGGTGTGGTGGAAAGTTGAGGCGCAAGTAGTGCCGTCTTATAAGTAAGTTGACACAGTGTTTTCCAAACTACAGAAGGCCATATAAAAATGTTCAATACTGGAAATCACTGCAAACATAAGCGATGTGGAAAATTTTTTTTAAGTGATGGGCAATTCAAATAGTAAACAGAAGCACAAGGATCATTTTAAAATGTGTGTCAACACTGAAAAATCTGATATTTGAATGACAAGTTGAACAAGATTAGGAAGAACAAAGAACTCGGCAGAAATACAAGACCTAGCCGTACTATGCACACGCTATGTAATTGTTAATGTGTCGCTTTGGATAGACCAAGTTGTACGTGCAGAGCCTGCTATATGATATTCGAATCGATAATATAGCACCATCGAAATTTCTGCTGTGTAAATAATATCAGCCAATTAACATGACATCATCAGTGCAAGAAGCAGAGCTGCCAAAATTCTACTGGTCCGGCATTTACCTTCAATTATATATTCCCACCCCACCCCCCCCCCCACACACACACACCCCATTTGACACACATCAGCAGGCATTCTGAGGATTATTTGTGTAAGGGAACAATCTTCGATGCGTCTACTTCTGCCCATTGAATTTATAACTGATGGGATTTATAACTGTGGTGAATTTAGGTTTTTATCAGAGAGAAATTGGTCAAATAACAGATTTCCTGATTGATTTGCCGTTACGTATATATTTTTGGCGTTATTCATGATCCACAACCTCATCCCCCGATTTACCTCGGAAAATTGAGATTTTATATCATCTGAACGTTAGGCTTTTAGTAATCATTTGTACGCAAATCCTACGTGCAAATTCGGTCGTATCTGTAAGAAAGTTGCAAATGTTGTATTTTTCTGTCCGTAAACGGACAGAATTACAGCACAGTGCCAAGGGACGTGGGAAACAAGCATATTTGCTTTCTAACACAAAACCGCAAGCTCGGATCACTCACAATTTGTGAAGAACTTTTCTCAGGTAATCTAGTGAACCATGAATAAAAACATAATGGCAGAAATCACAAATGCCCCTTTAAACAATAAATACTTGTTACAACCACGCCTATCAACAGCACACCAGATGTGGGCAAAATAGGCATGCCGTGGGCACAGAACATTAAATAACTGGTAAACCATGGTGTAAGAGTGGATTCGGACGACTATCCGTCCCAGTGTAAGGTGGTATTTTTTATTACATCTAGAGAGGGACCTCGGGTTATACCCACAGTGACTCTATCTAGGGGTATCCCCAAAACTGACCAGGAGAGCTTGGGCCAGTCAGGGGGTTACCACTCTACTCTTTTCAACTGCTGTGATACAAACTGTACATATATACTCTCTGTACATGGACCGACGGCTTAACGTCCCCTCTGAAGGACGGGATATCCTCATGGTTCATCTGCCAAGTCCCATGAACTGCGAGGAAGGGAACCTAGTTTTTAATCAATCTTTCTTACTATGCAAATTAAATCCAGAATTCAGACCGTTTAAATCCCAGCAAGTGGCCCTGCCGGGTTTCGAACCGTGACCATGAACCTTCAGGGCGCTTCTTTCTGGAAATGTCCTTGTGTCTCTAATGCCCCGACTCCACTACAATCTTTGTTAAACTTCCCAAAACAAACAACACATGACATTTCCCCTCTTTTTTTTGTCATTCACCAGGACAGACAACAATACGTGTATTTTGGGTTTTCCGACCGATGTTAAATTTTTTCAAAATGTTACCAACACGTGTCACTCTATATAAATAAATAGCGCATATATTCTATGGTGTTTTGTGTCATACGGTCATTTTTCTGTCATAACTGTGTGAAAACGGTTTGCTGTACATAATTTGTCCCAGTAACAATTACTCTTTGATTGCCTTTGTACTTTTTTGTGCCACAAAATGTGCGCGTAGTTGAAAGGAGGCTCACTACCCCGCGAGCGTAGCATGGAGTGATGCATATCTACTCGTCATCGTTGGTGCTTGTTGGACAGGAAATTTGGGTAAAAAATGATTTCCTCCTTCCGGCAGAAATCAAAATCCCATGAATTGGTCAGTATTAGAAGCCAATATATACAGTCTTTTTGCTGAATCAATTGTATGTCCCCATGAATGCTTACATTTTAAGTCATTCTAAATGGCCGTGGTTGTAGTGTTACCTGGTAAGGAGATCAGAAATGTACAATGCTGTAAACAATTTCTTCACTATCTTAAAAAACTACCTGTTATTAGTGTTGTAACTCCCATCTTGATGCACAAAATATGAGTGGATACAAGATTACAGTTACAAAAGAAGTGGTTATTATATATTAAACTTGCAGGTACCCACTACCACTCCATGCAGCACTCAACCCACATGTGTAAATCCTCAGTAGCAAAGTGAATGACTCAAGTCACACATACAGTACCAATGGGGGGTCTGGTTTTTTGAATCTCCACTGTTATGGCAGTCTTTGTCCTACTTGTCTGTTTTACCAGTACTAGTTCATCAAGTTATTTGCTCATGATGGGCCCACCCTGGTGACAAAGCAAAAGACACTAGATCCTGACTAGACTCTGATTTTACGGTCATCACCTTAGACTTTTCCCAGTCCTCAAGGCCACAGATGGGGTATAATTTTGCATACACATGTACATTTTCATAGATTAGGCCACAAAAAAAAAAACACGTGTTGTCTCAGAAGAAATGTCAAAAATGCTAATGCGAAATGCGTTTTGTTTTTTTTTCTTAGAAAAATGCTACCATTTTGTGAAATTGGTTTTCTTTTTTTAAGTGTATTTTTTGGCCCACACTTTTTTCAATTTTTTTTTCGGTTTGCTTCGGGTCGGCCAAAATTTTCATTTTTTTTTTCGGAATTTTTTTTACAAAAAAATTTAAAGTGAGTAAAAAACCTCAAAAAAATAATGCGGTCAAAACCAATTTTAAACACATGCGGCGCGGTCTTTTTCTGAGACAACTTGTTTTTTTTCTTGGTCTTATGATATAGTTTTAGCTAAGCCTTAAGGGTTTATTCTTTGTTTTTACTGACATTTCTGGTGGAACATTTAAGTATTACTTGGTTAGAATTTTCAGGATCCAGCACTGTCCCCACCCCCCTTTTAATCCCTTTTATTCTGCAGTTTATAATATGTGTGCGTAATTTCTGCATCTAAAGTAAGAGTGCACATTTTAATTTGCATTCTCGCGATTTTTGATTTTCTTTTATTTTGATTTATTTGGACATTGGGCGATGAAGTCAATGTTATGTTTCCTTACCCGCCCGCGTTATGATGTTTCTGCCCGCGTTTGAGTTCTGAAACTCCCATAAAAGTTCATCGTTGTATTTTTAAAGAAATATCCAGTTTTCATATTTGGTGATCACATCTTGTGATCTGACTTTAGTAGATTTTAAACCAACGCACAGTTATGCACTTGGCCATTTCAATCCCGCCTGGGGGTCCCGATAGCGGGGACTTAAGCCGGGATGTAACATTTTGCTGTCGTGACAAAAACACCCCGCCTTGGTCCCCGCTAAAGTAAGCACACGAAATCCCAGGTAGCCGGGCTTACATTTTTTGTACATCATCCCCCGCTATGTCCCGCCCTACTAGGCCTGGCCTTTCGGTTTGACATCCCCGTAAATATTCCTCGGCCATGGGGGCGGGACTGATTTAAACTCTGTAACATCCCGGCTCGGTTCCCGGCTATGCACAACAGGTCAGCTATATAAAATCATTCTACAGTTTGGATCACCGGAGTGTCATAACCGAGCCGAAATTTCACATCGGAAGTATGTTTGAGAAACAAACCTCGTTTTAATTGGTTTGTTAAAAAAATCCAAATTATCCCGACGATATCTCGACCACTAAACATAGCAGAGTCTATCTAAAACCCTGCATCATATAGCCAACGGAAACTTCAGCCAAACAACAAGATCTCATGTTGATGTCGTTGTGTCGGCCTCCTGTGATAGTAACTACTGCAAATAAAACTGAATATATGTCCATGCCGTACTCTGTCATTGGGTATCAATATATTGCGACCCTGCCCAGGGGGATCGGCACTCACGCATCTTTGTTGGAAATGCATGATGGATTGCATATATGCCGCATATAACAAAGCGAAAACGTGCATAAAACACAGATATTTTGTAGTCCTGGAATCACCATTTTGGCTCCATTGTAAATCGATTGATTACTTCCCCCGTTTTTTTGGGATGACGGTTTTTGCAATCTTTCTGACAATTCTGAAGGTATTTTGGCAACAGAATGTAAGTTTCATGAGCATTTATTTGTTTCCATAGCGATTCATATTTTCCTTTTCTCTTATAATGCCAAGCCGTTTTATGCATGAAATGACAATATTCCTGGCTTTACACTGTAAAAATAAACCACCCCACACCTCGTTTTTGGAGCAAACCACCCACCTCGTTTTTAAGTGTCTCCTCACAATGGAGGATTAACTTTGTTATCTAGCAGTACAAAACGAGTACAAACATGAGTACACAAATTGTAACCAGATAATTGATATCTAACCAATCATACTGATCAATAACAAGATCAAGCACACATTCAGCATTAGGTACACTGTCTCATTTTTGTACTCGTTTCAGGGGGAAGCCACTTCAAGTTGGACCTCGTTTTTAAGTGACTATCAAAAGGAACACAAAAGGTTTAAGTCCTCCATTGTTTGTGGGTGCTTAAAAAACAAGGTGGTTTGTCCAAACGAGTGGTTTTATTTTACAGTGTTGCAAGAAATATCAATTATCTTTCACTACCTACGGTGATTTTATTGAATTAAATGAATCAGACCAAACTTCTAGTAATTTCGTGTGATTCAGTTGATATTAATTTTTTTAACATTTTCCTGTTGATTTTTGATGTTTTTCTGCTGGTCGATTTTACGTTGAAACTATCGATCCTCGGATTATTGATATGTCTACCGTGCGATGACGTGCATGTGTGCTACTTGTATAGCTGTGCCTTTCACATCAACGACATGGAAGAGATCGACTGCAATGGTAGCTTATAAAATGGTGATATACTAAAATTCTGGACGTGCGATACTGCTCACTGCTACCCTTGTTTTTATATGGTGTGCACATTCGTTAAGCCCCTGTTTATGTCCCGGCAGAGCCGGGAATTTTTTTGTAAAAAAAACCTCCCGGCTTAAGTCCCAGCTATAATCATCAAGTTGTCCGGCAGGGGGCGTTACAAGCTACGTACCTTCCACCACGTCCCGGCTAACATCCCGGCTTGCGGGGCAATACTTTTTTGTACATGCGCGGCTATGTCCCGGCATATACCCGCTATGTCCCGGGAACCCCAGGGCCGGGATTGAACTTGACAAGTGCATTACAAAATCATTTCTAAATGTAGGGTTGTGTTTTGACAGAATATTGTAGGTAATTTAGCTACTGAAGTTGGTGATCTGGCGTTACTGCAAAATAAGAATAATGAAATAATGAAATAGTTGCCATTTTTTGGCTCCATTGAAATCGTATTGACTACTGCCCCGTTTTTTGGGAGGACGTTTTGCATCTTTCTGACAAAATTCTGAAGTATTTTTGAGCTAACATAAGGTTATTTCATGAGCATTTATTTGTTTCCATAGCGATTCAATATTTTCATTTTCCGCATTGTAAATGCCATCGTTTTTATGCAATGACATGACAATATTCCTGGCATTTACACTGTAAAAATAAACCACCGAAGATCTTTTGGGAGCCCCCACCTTGTTTTTTAAGTGTCTCCTCACAATAGAGGATTAGCTTTGTTATCTAGCAGTACAAAAACGATACAAAAATGAGTGTCAAACAAATGTACCCAGATAATTGATATGCTAACCAATCATAATGATCAATTAAACAGAGCAAGCCACACAATGCAGCATTAGGTGGACTGCCTCATTTTTAGCTCCGTTTTCAGGGAAGCCACTTCAAATTGGACCTCGTTTTTAAAGGTGGCTAATCACAAAGGAAACAAAAGGTTAAGTCCTCCATTGTTTGTGGGTGCTTGAAAAAACGAGGTGGTTTGTCCAAAACGAGGTGGTTTATTGTTTACAGTGCTTTTAGCAAGAAATATCAAATAGCTTTCACGACGCTCGGATTTTATGAATTAAATGAATCACACAAACTTCTAGTAATTTTTTGTGATTCAAGTGATATTAATTTTTTTAAACATTTTTCCTGTTGATTTTTGATGTTTTTTCTTTTCTGCGATTTTTACTTGAAAGATCGATCCTCGGATTAGTTTATATGTCCGACCGTGCTATGACGTGCAATGTGTGCTACTTTTATAGCTTGCCTTTCACGACATGGAAAAGATCGGACTGCAGAGTGGTACTATATAAAATGGTGATATACTACAAATTTGACGGGCGATACTGCTCACTGATACCCTGGTTTTATTGGTGTGCCACATGCGTTAAAGCCCTGGTTTATGCCCCGGCAGAGCCGGGAAATTTTTTTGTACCGCCCGGCTTAAGTCCCAGCTACATGTATCATCAATGATTGTCCGGCAGGGCGGGGGACCAGCTAACGTACATTCCCAGCCAATCCCCGCGGCTAACAGCCCGGCTTGGCGGGGCAATACTTTTTGACCTGCCCCGCTATGTCACGGCATATACCCCGCTATGTCCCGGGATCCCCAGGGCCGGGGTTGAACTTGACAAGTGCATTACAAAATCATTTCTAAATGAGGGTGGTGTTTTGACAGAATATTGTTAGTAATTGGAGCATACTGAAGGTTGGTGATATGGCCGTTACTGCAAATTAAGAATTAATGCATAATGAAAAATAGTTGCCGCCCTCCATTATGATTTGCAAAAAATGTTACGGGAACATAACATTGACTTCCTTGCCTTGTCCTGGATAACAAAGAACCTCTACAGAACGCTTATTTCCATTGGGATCAATCAACTGAGATGGAATTGGGACAGCCAGGGGTAATCACCCTACTCCAAAACTCACTGTGATATGCATGCACAGGTATTACTCTCTGTACATGTACCTACATGAATAAGGGACCGACAGCTTAAAGGGGAATTTTGTGATACACAACCTCATCCCCCGACTTACCTCAACAAAGTTGAGATTTCTATACAATCTGAACCGTTAGCCTTAGTATTCCAAATGTCACCAATCTTAACGTGCAAAATTCTGTCGTATTCTGTAAGAAATTCGCAATTTTGTATTTTCTGTCCCGTAAACGGACAAATTACAGCACAAGTGGCCTATGGGACCATGGGAAACAGCATTTGCTCTAACACAAAACCGCACGATCTGGATCAATCAATTTGGTGAATAGCTTTTTCTCAAGGATATCTAGCAGGGGTGGCAGTAATTTCTCGGCCCCGGGAAATACCTGGTGGTAAATCAACCGGTATTTACCGGTACATACCACCAGGCATAATTTGGCCAAACGGGAAATAGTGGGGAAATACCGGGAAATAATCAAAAGTGGACATTTTTTCAAAACTTATTTTTCCTTTAAAAATCATGATTTTTTTTTTTTACAAACGGGGGGGGGGGGGCCGCACAAGATAGCGTCGTTTTTGCCGTTCCCATAGGTTTAGCACGTATCAACTAAAACTTGACAATATCTAAAGTCGACAATGTTTATTATCAATATTTTTCCATTCCAAAATCCGTTGGATTTGAAGAATCACCTCCGTTAAGTAGTTTTTTTGGTAGATTACCGTTACAAACGGATCCATTTTGAACGAGGCTTGCTTGACCCCACGTTCAATCGCGGGTCATCGGCTATTTATAGCTGGCAGACGGGCTGCGGACCATGTACCAGGTAAGCCTATTCACGGGCCTATGCACCACCGTGGAATGATTTCGTTGACTTGTATGTTATCAATCCTCTCTTCCGGTCTTTAAAAAAAGATTTTGATGATAGTTTTGCAGCAACAACAACAACTCAAAACAATACAAATGCCCACCGACTAAAGCGAGGCAATTAGATCGCCTCTCAGCTCCGTACGGGAATCCCACTGGCCACTCACTGATCTATTATAAACGCGCACAGTGTGACTTCAACTTTCGGTCCCTGTTCAGGCTCGTCCAATGATTCGTTCGCAGTGTTTTGCGCTATGAAGGAAGCTTTGGCCGCCACCGGCCTGCTAACAAACCAGACAGCACTTTTATGCAATAAATGACCCAGGAGAGGGGTTTATGGTGTTTTTATTTTATCACTAACCTTAGCTATTGGACTCAGGTCTTTTGATCTGTAGATTCTTGCACATTTCAATTTAATTCCATCAATTATAGCACAATTATTTACAACATCAAATTACTAACATAATGTAAGGGGCTAATAGCCACAGATATCAATATTTACTAATTTGGCCCGGGTAAAGAATTAACTTTGCACAGACGTGTAGTGTAATCACAAGTACATGTTATACTTGATTTGCTTTGTATACGTTCATCCCCCTGGAGTTTTGACCTATTCCAATAAGCCGGAGAGGGGCTCTACCGGGAAACTGAAATGCCCTTGCCACACATCCCGGATTATCCTTTGAGGACACTTCTGTTCCTTTTAAACTCACTCACCTTCCACAATACAATTTCATATCTGATGGAAAAAAGTAAAAACAAACGTGGTATTTCAGGCTTAACATTGCTCACAATGAACATGAATTAACAGAAGTCCCTGCGCCTCTTGAATTTTTCACACCCCGCAAAGAGATGGTACGGGTCACATATCAGTGAATCGAGTAGATGCCCAGTTAGGCTTGGCTGGTTGCAGAACATCCTTCACTGCTTGCAGCTTTTATTCTAACTTCTATTCATTTCTTAATTTTATTCCCTGCAGTAGAGCTGGTTCTTTTTCCATAATAACCAAACCCTATTATTGTCTCAGGCCTTCATTTTATAAAAATAAGAGTAGGAGCTCCTGGAGCAATGAAGTTCTAATTGTCAAAATAATAATAAGACTTAGACTCGCATCCAAGGTAGCCTCATCTGATTATCCTAATTAATACTATACCTTTTGTGGTGTTTATTATATAGTGTATTGGAGTTGAATTTGATTAAGGTTGTTTCCAAAAGGTTACACCCTTTTCTGACATACTTTTCTGACACCCTATGAATTTCGGAACCTTTAAACGGAAGAAACGCACATAACCTTGTGTTTATTCCGTTAAGGTCCGTAAGTTTTCCGAATTCATAGGGTGTTCAGAAAATTCTGTCAGAAAGGGGTCACTTATGGAAACAGCCTTGCATTAAACCCTTCAAACATACCCAGGATTATCACCACATCATTTATAACTGAAAATGTAGTTAATTTGAGGTTAACTCCATGAGGTCTTCTTTAAATTGTACTTACATCCTCTAGTATTTCCCGGGTATCGCCCAGGTATTTCCCAGTAGTTCCCGGTATTTACGCAGTATTTCTCGGATTTCCCACTAATTCCCGCCCTAGGTGGGAAATACTAGAGAGGCAACCGAGTTTGTGCGCAGATCGCGCAAAACGCGCAAAACATCAGCAAATTTTGGGTCTATCACGATTTTGTTGTCATCGCGAATTTCAATTCACGATTTTGGGGTGTAAACAAACCAACCTTTTTTTAATGTTAATTGCCAATAAAACACAAACTGATTAATATTAATCATTATTATGCAAACGTCGGCGAAAATTGATGACCACAAAGCTTCCATCATTGCAAAATACGTCCAAATGTTAATAATCTAGCGTAGAACCCTACCTCTAACCTTGATTAGTTTAACACGGATGACCCACCTATTTTTCCATGTGAAGCGTCATGAATATTTGCGCTTCGTGCATTAAACATGCATGCTATAAAGCTATCAACGTGGCGGTATCGGGTCCTTTGTTCATAATGGTTTTATATTATCCATGGGATAATTAATCTCTTCGGAATTAAACCAATTCGGACTTGGCCGCGGTATGA
>JAMKCH010010916.1:0-28358 GCA_023653785.1 Ophioderma brevispina
ACGCGCACGTTCCGTTCCACGATGACCGATCATACGCGTATCGCGGGGGGGTAAAATCGCGTCTTTTGGTACTCGACTCACTCTCTGGTGGGTTCACGCTTGCAGCGCATAATCCCTTTCATTTTGGATTTTCCCCGTTGAAAGCCTTGTCCAAACACATGTATTATGCCCGCTTTTTATCAAATACACGGTTTCTCAACTACTGCTTCATGCAGATTTAACATTGATACACTAAATACTATGAATGAACCAGTTTGTGGGATGGTTTATAATATGTTTAAGCATGTCCATGGACCTTTAGGGTGAAAATGCGACCCATATCGGCTGCAATGTACCTACCCTTTTCTATACTGAGTACCCCCCTCCCCCCGCGGTTCAGCTCAGTGGCCTTGTAGGCCAGTCAAATGATGCTTTCACCCTCCAAACTAAAACTACTAAACTTTGCCAAAAATTTTTTCCCCCAGTATGTCTTGGGAAAACCTTAAAGAACAACATATCAAAAGTTTACCAAAATCAAGGGGTCAAAATATGCAGGAAAAGGTTCTAAACGTGTTTAGAAGTTATCACGGTGTTAGCTTCAAGGAGCTCACGGGTTCCAAAAGTATAGTTTGCCTTATCCTTCTGCAATGTGTAGTTCATTTAGGATGTTAAAATTTTTTTCAAGGTCACAACGGGGGGGGGGGGTGGATTCAGATCTATCTGTTCGGTTATAAAAAAATGTGTCAAATTGTTCGTCTATGGTAGGCCTACAGGAGCCAAAAAAAAACCACTGGTTTGCACCATCTAGAGAATACTTGCATAATAGCAATGCAATATGGACTGGGGGATAATGATCTTGGGAAGTGGTCACGAGGCATGCTCTGTAATTCGTATATAGAACTGTTGAACAGATCTATATAAAATTACTCATCTAGTAGTAAGTGTACCAAATGAACAATTTACAGACCAGTTTAAATTAAACAAAATCGGACCTTCTGTAAATTTTACCACCCCCATGATGACCTTGAACTGTTTATGTGCTAGACCTATTGTACTGAAACTAGATCATATATTAGGGGAAACTATCCTTTTTGAAACGTAGTGCAAATCTGGTTTCATACTAGCTGCGTGCTGGTCGCAGTGTGTCTCACGACAAGTAATTTGTGCACAGCGCCAAGCGTAGTTTACACGTGACCATAAAACTTCCCATTTCGCCGCGACCATGCTGCGACAATCCGATAATCGATTAGTCCTGGTCGGTACTGCTTATGCTCCCTGCGACAGACAGCGAAAAGTTGACTTGAACTCAACTTTTCTTCGACAACAACCGATATGCCGTAAAAAACTGACCAATGAAAATGCACGAAGTATTTACATATTTGTTAAACTCCTCCCCCAGCGATGGGACATCGAATAAAATGATTCATTTTGGGATTTGGGGGTGAGACTATTTCACAACGTAAACAACGTGCGAGAAGAAAAATGGCGCAAGAATAAAGATCTAAAAAGGAGTTTTTCCCCAAAGATAATTCAGACCGCAAAACGAAGGATATGTCACTGAATCTTTGTGCAGTAACGGAACGGAAGTGATAGAGATCTATTGTAATCTTATGGATCCCAAGCTGCGCCAGATGTTGAGCGTCTGCCGCACAAACGCACGACAAAGTATGAAAAACTCGCGACACTGTCGCAGCGACACGCGACAGCACTTTTTTTCGCGGCGACAAAAAACCGCAAGTAGCGCGACACACGACAACTTGTGGTTTTTTGCGACCTGCGAAGCACGACAAAGTATGAAGCCAGCATAAGGCTTGGAATCGCCCAATAAATTGTATATCGACTTCAAACCATGGAACTATATAAAGGAAGAGGCGCGCTCGTTTGGCGCAGCACTCGCGCGTCATCACTGTTGGTGCGCAAGCACACCATATAAAAATCTGTGCGTCACGCTTTATGTTTCAGTGGTGTTCATTCCCCAGTGTTCCATTGTCCTGATCGGCCGAGTTTTCTGCAATATTATGCGAAAATCAATCGATGGAAGAAACCTGCATCTAAAAAGATCCTGCTTCCTATGCACAAAAAGTCTCCCGAGACCCTGTTGATTTTGCTTAGAAAAGAGATATTTTGAGTCCAGTGATAGCATATGGCATCAGTTTGTTATTGTTGTTTTTCACTTGCTAAGTGTGCCGAACGTAAAATACTAGCCTGGTCCTGGCCCTCCTTCGGCAACTAGCAAACATGCGGCTCAAGATGGCGGTTGCCCATTCGGGGCCACAGGTTCTATTTATAAACCCTTAGATAGCGTACGCCCGTGTTGAAGAATAGGCGCCACCGGAACCTCGATGTTTTGAAAGTTGATACATATTCTTTACGGTCATCCATTCGAAACGCGAACGCGTACGCGCATGCGCCGTTACCTGTTGGCCTGGAAACGTAACATCTGTTCTATGGCAAGTGCTGATATATGAATAAATTGGTACACCACCTATGTAACTCAGGAATAATGATAAATGGTACAAAACCACGCTATGGAAATAAGTACGCACTGCGCGGGAAAAGATGGTTACTGCTTTTGAGCTGCGTTCGCTATCTAGTGTTCTTAGAAACGGTTTGTTCGGGGCCTGAGAAACATACGTGCAAAAAAAAAAAAAAAAAAAAAAAAAAGGTGGGACCACAAACACAACAAAAACAAAAAACACCAAAAAAAGTTGAGGACGATCCATCGTGTTTAAGATGTACATGCGCAGTAGGGTTTACAACTCAGCAACAGACAATAAATTGACGCATTTTGTAGAGCTCTTTGGCCAACATTGAAGGTTGGTAAAAGAGTTTAGAGAAAAAAATCAAGAGAATCAGGGGGAAATTGCAGGCTTGATCTTGAAAAAGAAAAGCTAAAATTAGCGAGATATGAAAATACGTGAAACTCCGAAACTGAAACGTTATGATCTACAACCAGCCCTTTATCGTAATTAAATAAAACGAATAAAACCAATCATAAATTATATATTGTTTTTTCTCCATCAAATATAAAAACTAATTTTCATCCTGATCAAAATACGATTTGTTAGCTTTTCGTTTCAAATTAATCTTATTGTAGGAAACAAAGTCCAGGATTAATGACACAGTGGTAAACAATCATGACAACATATTGCAGCGTAGCCAGAAAATGTTGCATAATAATAACAACTTCACAAGTGCAACGCAATTTTAATCATATCATGACAATCCCAATCATGGCCAGTCTGAATCTGATGAGTGGACATGGACGCGGAACACGGAGTTTGTGTGACGTCGCCTGTTAATTCGGCAACCTTGTCATGCTTTCACAGTCAACAGTGTCAATCAATTTCTCACTTTTGCTCATCAGCAGCACAGTGCAGATGTAAGCGAATTTTCATACGCCCCTTCCATGCCCCTTGCAAATTTGCCATTATATAGTCAAGCTACTGCAGTAGCTGATTCAACTCGGTAACTCGTTGCGGTGATTACTACCAGTAACCATGACTACACATGTCACTTTTATGTTTATACTGGACATTCTGGAACATGTCGTTTTTTTGTTGACGTAATTTTACAAAATTTTTAGGAGGTATGGTCATGAGTGTAAATAGCCTTTAACCTAACCTAGCAGTGGTTGGTCAATGGTCATGTCACCCTAGTCTTAGCTCTGAAATTTTTTTCATAGTATAGACATACCCGGGAGATTTCCTGTATATCAAACTTTCAATCAGTCTACCCCAGTCAGAACATGGACGGGTGTATTGGTTTACATCAAATATCAATCTGTATGCATGGATATACATGAGCCTGACTGAGTCAACACTGGATTATTTATTGCCTTTCTAGCCTTTTTTTGGCTAGTTGGCTAGGCGATACTATAACCGTACATTGCCTAGCTAGAAAAATGAACTGTTTAAGTAGATTCGTCACTACCTTGTGCTAGAATCAGTCTTGATTCCCAACAGCAATTTTGCGAGAATCAATCATCTGATTCGCTCCTAATTTTTATTTTCTAATAGAGAATCAACATTGATTCACGCAAATCAATTACAAGAATCTTTGCGAGAATCGATTCTCGGATCTCACCAACATTCCGAGCCCTGGTTCAGTGTTGTAGTTTTGTCCTACGATCGTTTTTTACATATTGTTTTCTGTTTTAATGGAAAACCAATGTTTCGGCTAATATTGATATGGAACCCGTGATCACGTTGAATAGATTAGAAAGTGGCTACGATTGTCTAGTCCAGACTGCTAGCCTAGACAGCTAGGCCTAGCCCTAGACTAGACTAGGCCTAGCCCTAGACCTAGGCCTATCCCTAGACTAGCCTAGCCCTACTCTACCTATTTTACGTTTGTGACATAGACTAGCCTATTCTATAGTCTGGGTAAACAATTATTGGCCAAGTTACCAAGTAAGACTGCCCCCCCCCCAAAAAAAAAATTATGCACCACTGCCACTGGATAGGCCTACACTTAGCGTCATAGACCATTCACACACAAGTAACTCACACGTGTGCCAGCCTTGGCCAAGAAATTTGTTAAATTCGCAAGGGCTAGGCCCAGATGTCAATTTATACACTTTTTCTGGCCATAAATATGGAGTAATGTGATATGATCACTTTATGCACGGTGATAAAAATAAAATGTGGGCACATCGCGCTGTTATCGCTAGTTATCGCTTACATTGTGTCTCATCATGTCACTTTTGGGGGCTGTTGCTATTCACAAGGCTTAAAATTACTGAGGTTGCTAGTGTTTATACGCTCATTTTTTTTAATAGTATTTTTTATGAAGGTGAAGCAATTTTGGCAAACATTTGGATAGGCCTACAATCTTGATACGTGGTTTTATTTGCATTTAGAATTCCTTTGTTATTTTTGTTTCAAACTGCAGATCATTACGGAGATCCGCCTTATCTGAGAATGATGTGTGCATGGTGTGACTTTTATTTAAGTTACTGGTACATAGCTAGCCTTAAAAATTGGAGTGATAAAAGCAAAAGATTAATGCTTTGGGCAGACACAATTAAATCTATGCCCTAAAGCACTACAATGTGCTAGCCTATTACAAGCCCTCGGCTTCTAATTTCTACCTCATGAAGATAAGGATCCTACTTCCAGGCCTACGCTTAAGCCACCCCTATCTAAACTTAAGCAAGCTCTTTGAAAGATAATAAAATTTCCTGAATGTATTAGGATAGGACCAAGGTGTAATCTCTGGACAGCATTTGCAGTTTACTATGTAGGCCTAATTAAAGGCTTCTGCCGACACATGCTACACCTATTGGGCCACTATTTAACCCAAGCTAGAATTAACACCCATTGCTGATCACGTCGCATTATGCCACCTGGGCAACATCTTCTCAGAAGATCGCAGAAACCCACTTGCCTAATGGCCTTCCAAAACATAACCATGGCAATTTGTAATGCTCTACAACATATTAAAAATACTATCCTAACCCTGTCTCACTGGCACTTAATTGGCATCTTGTGATCAATTTTGCTAGTGGAAATAAAAAAGGCCGGTGCCAACACATGCCACGTTCCAATTTTTACATTGTCCTGCTACATAAAATATAATTAGCACGTGGTTTCGAAATGCCCACTGCAAACAATGCATGCAACTTTTTGGCTGAGCATGTTCAGCTTTCACTACGTACTGCAGATGGTCGGCAATGTAAAATTGTTTGCCAAAGGTGGCTGAAATTGAATACATGTTACAATAATAACCACTCCATTTCAAACTTAGAGGATGTTGTAAATTTTAAATAATAAGGTCAAGAACGCTCATCCTTATACTTATAGGTAAAATTACTGTATTTATGATCTCATTGTTCCAATAGAAATTTTTGCACTGGGCATGTAACAATTATTTTGTGTACATGGCACATGTCACCTGTGCATGGAGTTCTTTCATTTTGTATTATCGAACATTGATGTACCAAAAAACATAATCATGCCCAAATTCCCTCAATTAATTGTCGTAACAAATTTCCATTTTGTGGGTAACGTTTCAGGCATGCGGGTGGCAGGTACATACCAGGCCGGTAAAGACTGGTATTTACCACTTACCAGTCATGGTTATTTTGGTCAAATTGGAAAAAAAAATAGAAAATACACAGAAAAGTGTAGTTCTAAAATTACTTTAATAGTGCACCTTCAAGATCTTCAAGGTTTTTCAAAATTGATATTTCTACCTGGTTTGTACATTTTTATATTTTAGCCCTCACCTGAATTATAAGCCCACAATTCATCGCCCTTATGGGTAAACGACAGATTTTGTTAAAACAATGACTCAGAGTCATTTTATTCAGTAACAACAACAAAATTTTGTTACACAAAAATACACTTGCTGGAGTTGATTCCCTGGTAAGCCACCCTGTTTGAACCGTCCTGTGGACTTGTAATGTTTCATATGATCGCTGATTTCATGTCAGAACACATTTGCAGGGACTTTGAGCACAGGAGTGACAAAGACCTCCTCCTTAACTTTTAAAGGGGAGAATAGATGAATCATCTAAAAAAATGTCAAGCATTCAAGAAGATCTATGAGATCCAAACCACAACTAGACATGTCTGGTGTCCTTGCAAGGAGACTTAATTATACCTGCCAAAACCACTTCAGTAAAAATGGTCCAAAATATAGATTGTAAATTGTAATGGAGAGACTAGTTGGTCATATTCAAGTAGAGCTTCAATCATCTCTGGGTTGATTAGGATAGTGATTAAGGAGAGTCACTGCTGTCTAGTTCCTTAAAGGGGCTTTGTTCTGATTTTTAATCTAGCATGTTTTCTACTTGATATGGAAGCCTTACACTTTGTATATGTTTGACAACAATTACTGTGGGAAACAAACTTGCGGTTTTGAATGCTAGACGCGATAATGCATAGTGCACTGCAATGCCCTATTCACTACTGTGCTAAGTTTGATGGTTAACCAGTAATCAGCATTTTTTTTGTCAAGTATCTTGCAAAGAATTGAGTTGGAAGCTGAAATTTTCCTGGAGGACAATGAGAAAAATACTACTTCCTGTTATCGGAGGGGTGGGGGCCCAAAACAATCGAACAAGCACCTTTGATAGTCAGTCCCCATGCGTTTGTTGATGTTATTTATACGTTGTTGGTCTGTTTATTGTATGTGTAAAATATAATCTCTATTTCTTCCAATGGCCTAGACTCTATCATTTGTGAGCAAATATGAAGAAATTTCTGAAAATGTGCCAGTGCCCATTCTCGTAAATTTAGCTCCCTTAAACTCACTGGCATATTTTCAGGGATATATGAATTTCATAATTTTTGCTTCCAATGATAGTCTAGGCCATGCATTTAAAAGAATGAGATATATTTTACACATAAACATAACATGCCCCAAAACAGATAGGGACATTAATAAGAGGCCTAAAGGCAATCCAGGGATTTTGTAGGCTAACGTTTAAGTTGCCGTATTTAAATCAACAAATGTGTCTGTGTACATGAATATCATAGACTTGTATTCAGTGATTATCAAACCCACAGAGTCACAGACCGTCAAAGAATGTGCATGCAGTGGAGAATCAACTCTAGCATGTTTTTTCTTGTGTTGCAGCAACGCTATTTCCGCGTTGTCTGCTGAATTAATGTCGCCGCGACTTTAGTTATAAAATCGTCTGTTTTACCCATAAGCGCGCCGATTTGGGCTTTAAAATTTCAGGTAAGGGCTAATTAAATTAAAGCTTTACAACATGCAAAATATAAATTTGAAAATTTAGAGGGCGCAGGTTTTTTCAAATGGTGCCAGTGTCTCTTAACATGCTTAAAGTGGCACACCCAATTCTCAGCCTCGACCCCCATCTTTCCCATCATCAAACCTGCAAGTTTGGATTAGAAACCTTGTATTTTTCTCACCTCAGATGCTGCAAAATATTTTGGCTGACCTCTTTCCCCTTTTTATGTCTACAACTAAAATATTGTTGTTTATAGTACTAGTTGAACCAAACATTTTGTACAGTACCCTATGGCTATTGCAAAAACCATACAAATGGGTCTTGGGCCTTGAGTCTGTATAAGTACCCAGGCCTTTCAAATTACCCATGTGCACACATGCATTCATGGGTGCATAACTATCTCTCTGTGCATGTACTTGTATCCTGCATGCACGCGTGCATGTTCCATGAAACTAAAACTTTGATTGTGTAATACCAATTTTTAGCTTATTCATAGAATGTTATAACCCATTGGATGTTGAATGATAAAATTTGAGCTGACTGTCCATAGCCTAAATGTGCCCGTCCAGTGACCAGGATCGTATCACTATTCCATTTTTACATTCTTGCATGTAACTTTCACACTGTGCATGTCAAACATTTTCAAGGAGTTACCTGTACTGTGCATGTAATTTCTAAAATTGTAACCAAAGCGAGAGAGTGGCCCGCAGGCTGAGCCAATGTAACAATAACAATATTTAAATAACACCTGTTGATGTTGGTTGAATATTCCTTCCACCCCCACTAAACACCTAGACTCATCCCCAGTTACTACCCCCCCTAAACACCCCACCCACTTCCCCCCTCCCCTTCAGAATTTTGATGCAACTTTCCTAAAACTGTTTTTGTGTCATTACAAAATCTCCAAAATCCTGGCTATGCCACGGATTCAGGGGAAAAATTATTCGGGTTTGTGCCCCCACTCAAAAAGATCATGGCACACGCCACTTAGCTGTGGGAGATAGTCAGGAGGTTGCATTCTGACTAACACCCCGCCGGGCTATGACGTGTCAAGATACTGTGGCGAATCTTTTTTTCTTTGTTCCCATTTATTTACAAATATACAAGCTTACAACACGCTAGCATCATATTATGCTCGTGTTCACTTCAAGTCTTGCCTGGTCGTCATCAATACATCTGGCCAGATCTGGTCCACCATTTTGCATAATGGCACTTGAGTCTGAACATCCTCCCTCTGTTTCCATGCTTAACTAAGTATGATCTAGTGAGTCCAATTCTGGTTGTATAATTCAAGACCTCCAATGACTGACTGAATTGTTAATAAACTAATCACTCACAACAAATATCGGTAACCAACGGCACTGTAATGCTAGGTAAGTCGTCTACGTGCTTGGGGTTAAATAGCCGTGTGCCTTCCTACTTCTCCACTCCACTAGCCTATGACAGCTATGCTGGAACCGATAGCCGTGGTCCAAGTGCCACTATCTGACACACGACTGAAGGCTCGAAGCTTTGTCTTGTTTGTGCTAGGGGGGGGCCTCAGCTCACATATTTGACATTATCTGACATTATGTGCAGTCTAATCTTTGACGGAGTCATAAAATCAACTGAGAACCGGAGAATTATAAAAACAAGATCGGCTGGGCTTTCCCGGGAATTCCCATACTGGGCCATGACCTTGAAAGTTAAAAACATAAACAAACAAGGTACGACCGTGACGAAGAAACAGTTTAGAAACGCACACTAAAATTTTTTGGTGGGCGAGGCGGCTAAAGATTGGTTCGATCTAGTAGTAACCCCACCGAAGAAACTTCACGCCAATATAAATGCCAGTGGTCAAGCTTTTTTCACTTTTGCCCCATTGGTAATCATGACATGTAACAAACAAAATCATGAAAGTGAAAACAATTTGCAGTTTGTACTTTTTTTGCATCACCCACGTGCGCCCAGCCATTTCCAACACTGCGCTTGCGCCCAATTACGTATTTTACTTATATCATGAATTATTCATGACCACGAACCCCCTCCACGTTCTGAGCACTTATGATGTTCAGTCCTCGAATAGCAGAAAGCACAACGGCCGTGCGTATATTAGAGGACTGCCGATGCAGATCTAGTAAATACCGCATGCTCATTATTAAGAAATCAAGGGTTTTGCATGTTCAGTATGAGTAATAATGTTGTCCCGAGTCAGAAAACTGAATAATGGCGAGGCGCAGCCGAGCCCATTATTTGAAAGTTTTTCTGACCGAGGATACATTATTAAAAAAGCCCCATAAATGATTCTGCAAACCCTTTTTTCTATTCTATTACCTAAAAACAGCTTAATTTATAGAAAATTCATTTGGCGACCCCATTCTTGCAGAATAATGGGCAGTAACTGAACCAATCCAGAAGCTGCATGTTCAATAATGGGCATCAAAGGTAATAGAATATGCATTACGGTCCATAGAAATGCTTGTAAAACATACTTATACTACCACCAAAAAATGGTTTCATTCTAGTATGTATGAGTATCAATGTAAAATCTGCATAAGCATTAATTGGAGAAACCGTATATTTTGATAAAAATTGGCATAAGTCAAGTTTTTTGGACAGCTTTCAAAGGAAATTTCCAACGAAAGTGATTACCGCGCTTGCAGCGATGACCCGGAATTGACGCCCGAGTACCAATTACGCGATACCTACGCAGCATATCGTCATCGTGGAACGGACGTACGTACGTGCGCGTGGCCCCGTTTTCTTGCATACGTCCACAGATGACTTTCTCGCGGTATATGCCGTCGGACCTGTTGTATCATCATACTATATATTTGGCTAATGTTTGATGTATGTATGTACGTGTCTGTTGTTTGTTTGTTTGTGCACAAAATCTCCCGTATTTTGATCCATATTGCGCCAAATTCGCATGAAAGGTGCGTGAGGATAACGGACGCTTCTCGGCTATATTTGGACGAAATCCGTTCAAAAATGGCTGAAAAATTAGCGAAAATATGGTCGGTTAACTACGGTAAATGACCATTTGTTTGTACGCGTTACTAAGCAGCCGCGTACGCGTTGTGCTTTGCACGGGGGGATACGCGTGGCACGGCGATTTACGCGTAAAGACGCATATCGGTACGCAAAACAGGTATTACGATTCACACCACTACGGATCAAAACCGCACGCGTAGCCCGATGATTTGGTAAAGCAACCGAAACTGAAAAATACTAACGTTTATTGCTGTATTCACATGCACGAGTTCAATTTCAATTTTTCATCCCAACACACGAATATTCAAAATCCATTTTTGTTAACAATATGTCACAAATAACTGGACAAATGTATGACAACAATAGAGACCAAAATGTCTTTTTAGCATACTTTTGGACGTATTTATTTATGTTACGCATTTCCAAAAAGTGAAAAGTAAAATTTGTTACCAATTTTTAACGATAATTTGGTCCAGGTTCTCTGAACAGATTTGCTTTCAAATTTTGTTATGCTATTGAATGTGAATCTTAACCTAATAAATAGTTAAAAATCGCTCATAGAACTCTTTCGTTCAGTAAAAATTGAGGAAATTACATTCCTATTTTAAAGGGCACTGAATATGACACAGTTTGTTGACAGATTCACACACACTCGCGTGACTGCGTGAAGTCATCGCACCTCGCAACGCGGCGCTCAATAGGGTCAAACTATGCGCCGAACGACAGCGTAGCCTGTGCGTGTACGCAGTGTGTTCGTCACACGGTTCGAAACATGTCACGACATGCCTATTTTGAGTCGATCTGTGGTGTTTGCTGAGCGTGTAAATCAGTCGAATTGAATGGAGATAGTTATTCTGCACGAGGCACAATTGTCGACTCAAATTTCTGAGTAGGCCTATAGGTTTTATACTGTCTGCTGGCAATAAGACCAGGTTAAAATAAAAACATGGCCAACTGTTGAGTGTCCTCGGTTTGGAACTAGGCCTAACCTCCTCGCTTTAGGCTCACAGGGGGAACAACCAACAAGTTTGTTTTCGGTAGCCGCGCACGCATTTTTAGGCCTATTTCTTGAACAGTTTTAACCGCATTTCAATGTTACTATGATACCTCAATTTCAATTCATTTCAAAATTCATTTATTCAGCATAACATATCCGTACTGACCGTAATGAATAAGACTTTATTATAAAATAATACATAAAGTCTCAATTGAACTTGCTAAGACGAACAGTGATGGATATGATAATGCTAGGACCAGTAATGGACAACCCGAAGGGCTTATAGTTATTGCTGCCCTGTAAACCATAAAAGTAAAATATACTCGATAATTCAATAAAGACACAAATAAGGGATGATCTAAGATATTTACATAGAGTAAATATATATACAAACAAAAACAAACAATATATCTATGCTAAAAAACACTTAACGGAATACTCGATACGGGAATTGGACAAGACAACTTTTCAAACATGTCTTGCTGAGGTATGGAATACTATTGCATATTGAGGAAGCAGAGGAAGAGAGGAAAAGTTGAGAAAAAGTCAGGAGGGAGATAGAACTGAGATGAAGAATAAAGTTAGGAAAAAAAGGACTTGAGTAGTAATTATTAAATGTACTGGTTGATGAAAAGTTTTATCAGTTGAGGCTTTAAAAGTATTTTGTTTGTAATTGTTGTGAGGGATTCTGGAAGATCATTCCCAAGTTTTTTTGACCCGTGATACTGAATAAAGTGCTTTTCAGAGGAAGATTTTGGGAGGGAATATGAATGTTTTCCAGCTTGGCTGGTGTTATAGCTGTGGATTTGTCTGTTTGTGGTAACGTAATGCTGAAGTTCGGAGGTAAACGATCGATGTGATATCAAACTGAAGAGCGCTGTTTGGAGTTGATTAAGGTGCTCTAGTTTTAGTGTTTTCAGTGAGTGAAATAGTGGCAAAGTGTGAGTTCTGGGGGTGAATTTGTGATAGTGCGAATGCCCTTCTGTGCCATACCTCCTTGATTAAAAACTAAAATGCCTCAGAGATAGAACATTCATTTTTTATATAAAAAAAATAAACGTGTTCCCAAATAGGTCAAGATGTTTTTTAATCGCCTAATGGGGTTTGCGACTGTCTTGACTTTAGCCCTACATTTGCCATGTTTGAGGCTCTCTTGTGTGAAATCCTTTTAAATAAAAAAAATAAATACATTATAAAAAAATCATAATATCAAAACGCAGTTCTCCATTGAATTTGTCGGGCATTTGTAGACTACTGGAAACAAACTCGTTTTTTGTTTCGTTGTTGTTTTTGTTTTGTTTTTTGACAGTTTTTGATTTGTTTTGTCTTTTGGGGGGTTTGCTTTGGTTTTTTATTGCTTTTGGGGTTTGCTTTGTTTTTGTTTTGCTTTCGGGTTTGCTTTTTTTATCGTTTTCGTTTGTGTTTGTGTGTGCTTAAATATCATGACAGTCATTCTTTAGGCCTATTTTCAATACTGCGGGTTGTTTGCCTATACTTGATCGTACTTCGTTGCAAACTTGCACACTTCTCACATTGGCCTACGAACATCCCTTGGAACTTTGCAGCGTGAACGCTTGACATACACGCACTGGAAATGGTTCACCGCTCGTCTGCGCTTATCAATGACTATTGGAACACAACATTACGCGCTCAGACCTATTTGATCCGGTAGTGTTGTGATTACGATTAGAGATCATTGGTTTGTACCGTTACTAAGCGGCGAGATGCGTGGTGCGTTGCGACAGGTGGTTACGCGTGTCAACTTGCGATGACGCGTAATACGCTGTATGCGGTACGCAAATAACAGGCTTCTTATAGTGCAAACTGTGGGGAAAAAGAAAATCGTCATAAACACTTCCCATGTTATTTCGCGTTGATTGTCGTATTTATGGATACTACGGGTTATCCTGCACGAGTTTTGAGAAGAAAAAAATAAAATATACAGAAATTTACTGGATGAAATATTTTAATATTTAGAAATATAACATTAGGCCTAAATATAGGATATGCTGCAAACTACAAGTAATAAAAATAGGATTCCGGGATGCTGTGACGGTGTGGAGGGCCATCTGCAGGGTGGCGAAACTTATATGGGAGTATTGAGAGTTAAGAGAAAATATTTGGAAATACGGGAACTACGGCTTACCCCATGGGGAGTACCTTGAGAAAAAAAACTACCTTTTGTGAAAAAAAGTAAACGGAATAACTTATACGGGATTAAATATTGAAGTTTTTTTATTTTAAATACAATTACGCGAAAAAAAATTCGGACAGTTTTTATACTGGATTAAATATTCAGTTAACGATTCCTTAGAAATCGGTAACTACTGAGCTTGGGGTATGATAGTACGGGAAATTTGAGATCTTAAACTTTTAGAAAGACGAATGTGGCGACACCTGGGAGTCCCTAAAGTTCGGGTTAAGGTCTGGGTGTCGGTGGTCTCGCCATCGTGTGTCACTTCTTCAGTGATCGCTTCAGTTTTCATTGATCGCTCTCCCGTTTACTCAACTAGCGTGAACCGCTCGAAGCTCGGGCCTCCCTAGTATGGCACTAATTTTTCTTGATTTGGTTGTCTTAAAGTCGATATTCACCAGGCGCGACCGTACGACAAGGGGGATCATAACAGAAATAAAAAAAAAAAAACAGCTTTATAGTTTATATTCAAGTTCCCATCCAAGACCGACAGAGAGGATATCGGGAGTGTGGGTGCGGTGAGCCCACGTGTGAGCTTTGTTTACAACTTGTTACTCTGACGCCATTAAACGGGGTCAAATGCAACTCAAGCATCTTGATACGCGTTCGCAAAAAAAAAAACATGCGAAGGCCTTGTCGTGTTTTTGGTTTATATTTCTCCTAGACATTTAACACTTTCCCGACGTTCACTTTTTAAAATCTGTGGTTGCGATATCATCAGGATACTAGTTGAGGTAACAAATGGCAGAAATTAAGAATGTCTACTCAGCCAGGTCCTGGAGCCTTTAGGATATTTCCAAAATACGACTATACCGTAAACCAATATGGTGGTGCCCAAAACGATGATTATGAAGTGCGATGCTCATTATACTACTTTTGGGCACCCCTTGATTTTGGTTACGCTGTTTCGTGAGCAAATCTTCGGGTCTTGGTTATATTTACGTCGTTGATTCAACCATTCTAATGTTTAATAATTTTTAACCCTTTAGGCCTCCCCTGGGGTTCTCAGGGTTTGTTGGGTAGCCACCCTGCTCGTTCCATGGGTTCTGAAGGTGACCCCCAACGGGAACCCAACTTTTCAGTGAAATTATACACCTAACGGGACCATTTTTGGCGAGTTTTCATTGAACTATACCCCCCCCTGACAGGACCACTTTGCAGTGAAATTATACCCCTTGCCGGGCCGTGTTTCTTAAATACTGAATAAAGATATGCCTTTTACAATGCTAATATACAAAAGCATCCCATATATGATAAAATTGTCAAAACCTGACCTCAAAATAATTACAAAATTGGGTTTATTTTTGAAATATGTTTAGGTTAATTTTTTCCTATTTTATCAAGTGAACCCTTCACAATCAAACAACTGATTTGTACTCCTAGCGGGCCTAGAACTTGATTATTGTGTGAATTTTATACCCTAGCGGTAGTCCCGCATTTTGACAGCTAGTCCCTCTTTTTTTTGGAACGTGCATGGGTACCCGACCAAGAACCCCAAGAACCCCCCCCCCCCCCCCGGGGTCGGCCTACACACACGTTTCCCCTTGTATCTACATGTCCGTTGATTTTGGTACTTTTGAGCTATGACTTTTGAGATACTTCAAAGGTTTATCAACCAAAATTGTTTTTTTTTTTTGCAATTTGTTTTGGGTCACATCCCCGGTCAAATCATAAATATACTGGACTACGTTTTGGGATATCATTTATCTCGCGTGTCACTTTTTTGACTCCGTAAAACTTTTAGAGGCAGCTTAATGACAACGACAACCCACATCCCTTAACCATAATTACAAATGATTGCAGAAAACATACCACCAATTTTGTTGAAGGGGTTTGAAGGGTATATTCGTATCAGAAGCAACGTGCATGGACGGTGGTAGTGTGGACAGAAAACTGAAGATTACAGACTAACAACTTGAGTAAGGCCCTACTTGGATTCCAAAGACTATAGCCTAACTTCAGAGGGCCAACTGCCCCCCAAGTGCCTGTCGCGGCTTGCTAGCTACATGATTGTGATTGTCAATGAAATGTCATTGAATCATGAGTGTTCAATTATTAATGTGAATTTGACAAAGTCACAATTCCTTTTCTGAAATAGTGAAATACGTGTCTACATACCGCGCCCTGCCCCGGTGCGCGTGCAAAAATAGGTTTTTTTGGCTAAATATGGGTTGTGAATATGCAAAACCCCTAGTTTTTGCAAAAAACCCTAGTTTTGCATACGCAAATTCAGCTCAAGGGGTTTATGGAAAACGCCTGCCCAAGTTTTGCATATTCACAACTAACGAGTTTTACCGCCACTATTCAAGACCCCCGGCCGGTTTTTCATAGAACGGCCGTGCAGTTCATGTTGAGGCGGAAATTCTTTGCGGTCTCGTCCCATGACTGTTTTTCTTCTGTTTGGTTTAACCCCAGTCTGTGCAGCTGAAAGACATAGTCCTAGGCTCACTCGATTCGCAAACATGCTGGATCCAAGACCAACCATCAGCGAAGCCGAGGAAGACTTCATACGGCGCACCAAATGGTCACTCTCCTCCTCGTTTTGTGTAATGCCTAGTTCTGGCAGCGATTACCTGTTTGGTGACTGTGATAACTTGTTAACATATGGGTATCATGTTATAGTTTTAATAAAACAGTAAGTGGGTCCTTGTCGGGGGGTTGCCTTTTTGTTTGTTTGTGTTGTTATTTATTCGGCAAAATCGACAAAAGAAAATTACAGATCTACAAAAATCAATAAGCCACTAGCCACATACTACAAGAGTCATTAGCCAGGAAACCCATTAAGAGAAGTTTAGTCGGCTGAATTTGCCACTTATTCCAATGGGGTCAGCCTGTGGGTCGTGATAGTGGTCACATTTTGAATTTTCACGCTTCCCAGAGACAAGGATAAGCCCTCAACTTCCGTCTCCTCGGAGGGCGAATATGCTGGAAATGGGGTTGAAGACCTGCTATATCCCCGCGATGTTCACATGGCTGTACTCTGCGTGAAGCTTACTCTTGAAACGTCAATTTTCGATTAAATAACTCTGTTGAGAATTTTTAAATGCTAGTAACACTTTGAAAATTAATATTTAACATAACCACATAAGTGGTAAATCAAATATAATTATAATTATAGGTGGATGTTATTCTATGAATTTTTTTTTTTCTACCATATAATTACACACCCAAATTTACATAACCTGTACGGTATACTACCCTAAAACAAATTTATCGGACCCTGGGTTTTTCAACCCTATTTTTGCATCATAAAACGGGGACCATGGGACGCGAACGGGAAAGAATAGTAGTGTGGGGCCACCACCCTGTGAGTCAGCTCCTCCAAACGGAATACACTGCATGTTGAAGGATGTGGGTGTCAGAATACTGAATTCCATACCCTTTTCTAAATTCTAGACTATGTCAAGCCCGGGGTCAAGCTAGGCTAGGCCGCTCCGTCAGACAGAACCATGACACGCACAAAGGAAATACATAGATTTGCAAGTTCACGCAGCAACTCTACGCTTGCGGGAAAGAATTTAGTATTTACCACCACCCCGATGAATTTGGCAGCCTTAATAGAAGAAACTGCCATCTTTTAGCATGGTGGTGGCAGACTACTGAATTCATACCCAAAGGATCCTATCCAGTGTACACCAAGTATCCCCTAGCAGAGAAGTTGATTCTGGCATCACAGATAACAATAGCTGGTACGATTGGAAGGTGTGTGATGCTTAGAATGAAAATGCACTATTCAGCATAAGCCATTGGTGATGGCCCAGCGCTTACACATCAGAGATACAACTCCCAATTTGTATAGCTTCAGCTACACAACACGCGATATCGACAGCTTACCCTCCAGCGACCGACCTTGCACAAATGTCGCATTTAAGGTCGATAGGGTAGGTATCGATCGCTAGGGTATCCCCCTCTCAGTTCTGAGAGTGAAAATTTTCTTGGATGACTGCATTACTAAATACAGTTGTGTGACATCTGCATAATTCCCTCTATGTGAACTCATCCACTCAAAGGACCAGGATATAGAAGGAAATCAAGAGGGGGGTCCTGAACAGAATCCTGGGGGTAACCACAAGGAGATATGAAATGTCTGAAAGCCTATCATTCACAAACAACACCTGGGACAATTAGTAAGATATGATTTGACCCCATAACGCAGGTCCCTGATGCGGTACCAACTTTGTAGATGCTCGCAAAAGATGGAATGGCGATGGTGTCAAATGTCAGTAGAATAGTCAAACAAAATCAAAACTGCTTCATTTCCCTTGTAACGTCAAAAGCAGATCATATTTGTACACAAAGGCATGGCTGTTTTCAGATTTTGAATGAACTGGTGATATGCTGATTGCTTTATCAGAATAAAGGTTCTTTTTATGGCAGATAGACCTTTTTATTTTTACATACTGTTTTCTCAAGTATTTTGGAAATAAACATCAACTTGCAATGTGCTGATATTTTTCAGATCATTAACACAGAGGCCGTTTTTTTTTGATAAAGCAAGTTTCACATGACCATTTATAAATTGATGGTACAATCCCAGAACTCGGGCTTATGATATTCGATGAAACAAACAAAACAGGCTCAGTGCACCCATTGGATTACACCTCTTTAATACCGTTATCATACATTTTATACTATTACGGAATAAAGCGTGTAATCCATGGGGCAACTGAACCTGTTTCGTTTTGTCAATATAGTAAGCCGAGCTTTTTTGCTTATTTGTTTGGTGTATAAAAACAATTTTCAACAGGATGTTTCAATAGATCCGAGTTTGCACTTGATGAAGGGAGATTGCAAGAATCCCAAATAACAAACTGTCCCGGTCAAATTCACAACAAAGCTGCTGTACCAGTTTTCAACCACATAACTTATCTTTGGCAAAACCATTTATCCAGTTTACATTGATTTCCCAGGGCCTTGAAGAGGTTATCCACAATTGCATCAACCTTTCCATGGAAGAAGAGGCAAATTTATTTGCCAAAGTGCTTGTGGTCAGGAAGGGAATCTGCTGCATTCAAGGAACACAGCTTATTGACCTTCTGAAAAAGCTGCCTGTCATTACAACATAAATCTGATGCAATCAATTCCCCACAAGTCCCAACGCTTGACTCAAAATTCTTTCTTCTTTCAGCTTCCATACTTTCCTCCTGCAGAACTACCCTTTTCTTGCCACCCTTTTTTACCTTCTTCTTGTCCACAGCCGTACTACAACATATGTTGTATTCGCCTGGAAATCACCTTTCTTCAGAATTTTCTCTTTCCCCCTGCCCCTAACCACATAATCTCGGTCTCGTTTCCCCCTGAGCCCGCACATACGTTCTTTTGTCCTCTTTACTAAACCATGTTATTCGCTACACACAACTCCTTTTCATCACAAAACTCCAACACACCATCCTTCCAACTTCTCGTCTCGTCCAAACCCATTCCCACCATGCACACCTTCAAAACCATCAATCCCTTTTTCCCCCACATGTCCATTGAAATCCCCCACACATGGGACCAAACACCCACACTTTGCATCACCCCATTCACTACTCGCCATCAAAAAAAAAACCTCCTTCGCCTCCTACCACTTTGTGGTGCATAGCTGCATATCAATCTAACTACCTCCTCCTCAAAAATCACACAATTTTCATCACTTAATCATTCCTCCTTATCTCTCACCACCTTCTCAAACATTTTTTCCTTCACAAGCTCCCACACCCATCATATTTTCCTCTGCCTTAATATATGAAATATAAAAGAAAACTAACACCTTCCATGTGAGGGTTACAATAATACGAGTGCATCAACAAATTATGACCCCGTAAACATTCAAAGAAAATAACAGCCCTCTAACGTAAGCAAGGAAGAGCATAGGACCCAACCCCATACCTTGGGGCACACCATAACGACAAGCAAATTGCTTTTCTTTCCCCTGACAACAATGTTCTGTTCACAACCGATGTTTTTCACATAACTAGGGGGTGTTTAATTTCTGTAAAAGCATCAAAAGCTTTAGAAAATTCATTATTAGCAATCCATTGAGATCTTTGATGATTAAAACCTAGGTCAGTAGACTTCTTTCATATTCACCGTTATGGATTCAAAGTCAGCAAATGATGTCACAAGGTGTTGATGCCTGTGATTGGGAAGGAATGCTGAATAAGTCACCTATTTCTGACTACCAATCCTTCATCTTCAATTGTATACATAGTGTAAGCTTGGGAAGTAAGCTAACTTATGAGATGTATTTTAAATTCTTCCTCTTATATATCCATTGAGTGTATGTATACTTTAAATGGCAAGCAGTACGGTGACTTGTCTGGTCTGGCTCAAGAGAGGAGTTCCAAGAAACGCAGATAAGGTAAGGTAGACTACTCCATACTTATATTGATTGTACCATCAGAGCAAGTCAGCCAGCTGCTGATACATAGTTTCTAATTTTTTAGCTCAGCATCCGTAGTATGCAACTATTGTTATGGCAATGTGTTGACCTCTATCTATCTATCTATCTATCTTCTATCTATCTATCTCTCTATCACTCTGTCTGTTTACACTTGCCATAATGCGGCTTGTTGCCAAACCTTGGGGCGATTTGCAGCAAAATCGGTCAAGTAACACTGACCCAAGGCCCATTTTGGGTGTTCACAGATTTGGGTCAAAGGGCACGTGGAGCGGAATTAAAGGCATTCTTTGAAAATCTATAAATTCCTTCTTGTGCCACCACATTGCTATAATCACTAGAGTTGGTCAGAAGAACCCCGGATGTGGCCCATGGTCCATATGGGGTTTTACAGATTTGGGTCACGGTCATGTGGGCCAATTAAAGGCAATCTTTTAAAATCTTAAATTCCTTCTTGTGCCACAAATCAATTGCTATAATCACTAACTTGGTATTAAGCGAGAAAAAGAAAATCGTCCCGAATAATCACGGACACAATGGCCCATGTGGGGTGTTCACAGATTTGGAGTCAAAGGTCACGTGGGCTGGATTAAAGGGGCATTCTTTGAAAAGCTATTAATTCCTGCTGGTTGCCACAAATCAAGTGCTATTATCACTAGAGTTGTCAGAAAGGAAGAACACGACCCTAGGTCCATATGGGGTTGTGACGCTTTGGGTCAAAGGTCATTGGGCCAATTAAGGGGCATCTTGAAAATCTATAAATTCCTTCTTGTGCCACAAACAATTGCTTATTATCATAGACTTGGTAGAAGAACCAATGACCCAAGGTCCATAGGGGTTGTTCACAGATTTGCTGGTCACAAAAGGTACGGGGCCATATATTAAAGGGGCATTCTTTGAAATTATAACTTCATCCTTTGTGCCACAAATCCATTTTTCTAATACTGACTGGTTAGAAGAACTGCTGGACCAAGATCCATATGGGATGTTCACAGATGGGATTCACGATCATGTAGGACGATTAAAGGGCAATTCTTAGGAAAATTATATAAATTCAGGGTCTTGTGCACCAAATCAATTGCTATTGTCACTAGCACTTAGATAAGAGAACTGCTGTCACACTTGTCTAAATGCGTCATGTTGCCCAACGCTTGGCCTGATTGCAGCAAAAAATCGGTCAGAATAATCACTGATCGAAAGGCCCATGTGGGGTGTTCACAGATTTGAGATTGGTCAGAGGTCATGTGACGCCGATTATTAAAGGGGCCATTCTTTGAAATCTATACAATTCCTTCGTGATGACCAAATCAATGCCTCTATAAAATCACTAGACTTAGTCAAAAGAAACCGCGGACCAGGCCATATAGGGTGGTCATAGATTTGGGTCAAAGTCACAGGTATCATGGTCCGATATATTTAAAAGGGCATTCTTAAAACAGTCTATAAATTACCTCTTGTGCCTCAAATCATTTTCTATAATACCGAAGAACAAGCTCAGAAGAAACATTGATCCAATGACCCATATGGGGTGCCTCATAAGATTGTAGTTAAAGGTCATGTAGACTGAGTATAAAGGGGGCATTTTTGGAAATTATTAATCTTGTGCCACAAATCAATTGTATAATCAATAGATTTGGTTGATATAATGTAAAACTGGAGAGTGCTACTCATACTGTCTCTACTTATTGCTCATGTGGGACTCTCAAGATAATATTCTGCACAATAGAAATGTTGTGCCCCAGAGTGTGTGCCCATATAATAACCTTGCTGAGCTACTGCACCATTGGTGATCTTGTTTAAATTTAGATGCAGTAAATGCAGTAAAAAAGTTCCTATTTTACTGGTTACCCTACGCATATGTGATCAACACTTAATGGCAATCATGGCATCAATTTTGCGACCCATCCGCCTGCATTTGGCTACGACTGAAATTAAAAAGAACCAGTGCTGATGCTGCCTGTGGGGCCAATAATGTGCCACCTGGGCCAACAACCTCTCAGAAATTTTAAACACATGAGGGGAAA
This sequence comes from Ophioderma brevispina, assembly GCA_023653785.1. Lineage (NCBI taxonomy): Eukaryota > Metazoa > Echinodermata > Ophiuroidea > Amphilepidida > Ophiodermatidae > Ophioderma > Ophioderma brevispina. The sequence continues at coordinate 22,252 of JAMKCH010010916.1, forward strand.
CAAAAAAGGCAAATGCAAAGCCAATGGCTGGCAATATCAGAGCTCTCCATATATCACATCCGCATAACTGCCCTCTCGCAGAAAAAACAAACAAACGATGCTTGTTGCATGGGCAAATGTTAACAACTAGGGTCGGCACCATGGGGGCATGGCATCCCCAATATTTTTCTTGCCCCAGCGCGCCCCCCCCCCCCCCCCATAATCCAATTGGCATGACCTCTTTGCCTTTATCTCAGTAAGTCACCAAAAAGTAAATGCTTAACATCACCAAAATCTATACCTTTGAAGTCCTTTTTGCTTCAGGGAGTAATTGCAAGTATGATTTAAAATATAATCAGAGCAACTTCCAAGTGGAACCCTGTACAAACTGAGATTGTTCTTTTTTACCATTTAGTCAGTAACCCTATAACTCAAATCAATGGTAACGGTGTTAGTGGTACAAACTAAACTTTTGTGGAATCCTTATGACAAGCAGACAATTCTCTTCGATATGATTGGGATATTGTAAATTTGTGAACCCCGTGTGTAACCGTTTATACTGAAGCGCCTATTGAAAAAGTGACACCACAATTTGAGAGTAAGAACTACCAGCAGTAACCTAGAGGGTCTATACTTATCTACCAATGGTGGGTTAAGGGATGAACGATCCTAAGAGGAACTTGGGGACCTTTTCAGAAAGAAGTAAGTGCCACCATTTTTTTTCAAACCAAGTTTTTTTTTTTTTTGGCATATTTGGAATGCTCCAATGTATTAGATCACACTTGAAGAACAAGCCGAAAACGGTGTCTTTATGTAATAATATGATGACTTAGTATTGTCGGTCCTACACAACAGAAAATCAATGTATGGTTTTCTGTAGGGATGATTATGATAATCAGGAGAGTTTAAAGCAAGGTTTGCAGTTTTTCTTTGTACTTGTTTGTCCAATAAACCTTCGAAACGTTCTTGGTAGGTGGTCTACAACCGATCCAGTGCAATTTGAGAGAAATTTGTATCCTCAAAAAAATCTCCTGTCACTTTAAATAAGGCCCCTATGATATTCTGCTCCTGCTCTACAATGGGATGTTTATGCTTTGCCCGGAGAAAAAAATGTAGTTGGTAAATGCTCAGCCGGTACGTACATTCAGCACTGCCTGTGTATGCTGGTGGGATGTTAATAATTCCATTTCCAAGTGAGCATTTTGTTCTTACAAGAAATTGGGGTTAGGGTTAATAAACAATAGGTAGGAACAAACAAGATTGGACTGTGAAGGACCATATACATCCTATTATATGCACCCATGGTGTGTTTCCATCACATTTAGGAGTTACTTTAAACCATCAATGCAAATTCAGATCAATGAATTGAAAAATAGAATTGCTAAATAAATATTACCAAGTGCAAAAGGGTCATGTAATTGGAACGTGTCTTTCAGGTAACCCTAAAATATCACACTTAAGAGCTGAAACTGACACTAAAAAATAAAAAGAATTGCTAGTGCTTAATAATATTTTAATGTGTAAAACACCTCTTTACCACAGGTTTTCCATTTAAAGACACTATCAGTGATTTGCTAAATCAGCAAATCGAAAAAATCATCAAAAATCAGATTTTAGCATGTACGTAACAAGTACAGGTATCCTAACATACCCTGCAAATGATAAGACCAGAAGCAACCTAATAAGGACAGAATCGGAGATTTTAGTCATTACTGTCCGAACGGACACTTACTACAACACGTAATTGAATGGAGAATCGTATCTTGGAAACACTGCCGTTTCTTCCTTTTCTTTCAATTCTACAGCTGGAAAAGGTAACTTATGAGAATTCTACAGACTTATCCTTCACTTTGAAGCTATTCCTGCAAATTTCAAATATTTTTCAATCACTGATAGTGTCTTTAAGAGACATGAGGAGATTTCCAGAAAGAAGCACCCCCAATTTTTCTCGAACCTAGTTTTTTTACATATTTGGTATGCTTACCAATGTATTAGATCACACCTGAAATGAATAAGCCGAATACGCCGTCTTTATGTAATGATATGATGATTTAGTAGTTTCTGTTGTGCACGACAGAAAGTCAAAGTATGGTTTTCTATGGGGAACGATTACGATAGCAGGCAAGTTCAAAACAAGGTTTGCGGTTTTCTTTTGCACCTGTTTGTCCAATAAACCTTCCAAACATTCTCGGTAGGTGGTCTACAACCGATCCAGTGAAATTTGAGAGAAAGTCATATCCTAAAAAAATCTCCTCCTGTCACTTTCAAAATTAATTCTAATGTTGGCATGGAATTAGTGATTAGAATTTTGAAGCACAAAAAAGAAGATTAAATGGAATTTATATGAGATGGTGGTTATTAGGGAATGAGTGCTTAATAGCATAAATATGGTAGTCAAAGGGTAAGGGATCAGTCACAAATTTTGCCATTTAAACCTACATTCAAAGTGAAATATATTTGGATAGTCTTCATGGTTAATAATAGACAACATTGCCCTCGGCAAGAAAATGTTAGGCTTGTCTTCAACTTCAACTTGCCCAATATTTGGTCGCGGCTTGTGCGGTATTTTCTGTGATCAACCTCAAACCATCCAATATTATATAAATACTTGGTTAGCAGAACCACTGGCCCAGTACTCATATGGGGGTCACATAGCTCTCTAAACCAAGAGGGCAAACACTTGCGTTATTGAATAGGCCAGCAACGTAACTGATTTACTCACACCTCGCACGTCATCCTTTATTGCGCAACCAGCCGCGCGTCGTCACTGTTGCTGCACAATCACACGCACCTACAAATCTGTGCTTCACACGTTATGTTAGCAGTGTTGCATTTCCCCACTGTTCCATTGTCTGATTGGCCATTTTTTCTGCAATAATTATGCGAAAACCAATCGATGGAAGAAAACATGCCTCTGAAAAGATTCCTGTATTCCTAATGCACAAAAAGTCTCCTGATGATCCCTGTTAATTTTGCGTAGGAAAAGAGATACTTGAGTCTGAGCGATAGCATGTGGCATCAGTTGTTGCTGTTGTTGTTCTCACTCGCTAAATACGACGAACGTAAAAAAGTGTATCTCATAAATATGCATAAGGACTTTCCAAATAGGATGATCTGTAAACCAAATATTGTGGTGCCCAAAACTATGATCATGAAGTGTGTATGCTCATTATAATACTTTTGGGCACCTCAATTTTGGTTGCACCGATTCCGGTGAATCCACAGGTCTACTTTTATATCTAGGTCATTGTATTGGGGTATACATAGACCTCTAATGAACCCATGTGACCTTTGACCTTATTTCCAAACTGCAATGGCAGACGACAGAGAAACTCAGTATTTTCACTTCTATTTTTAGTGAAAATTAAAGTAATGCATGCATTTCTGTTGAAAATTTTCTAGGTGGTTGTTTGTCAGATATATTACACAGCTGTTTGAAAGTCTCATTTATTATAACAAAACGAGAATAACACAAAAAAATATCAACAGCGACACACTTTTGACAACTAATTTGGAGTATTTATGCCACTAACTACACCCTGTATAAATTTTAAGAAATTTCATTGTGGGCAAATAAAAATCTAGTTTTCCACATCTTTCTATGGGGAATAGGCATATAGAAGGCGCTATAACATACAAATTATGACCTTTGTAGGCCTATATAGCAAGATTCCCGCAATGGATTTTTCTGATTTTTGCGGAGGTGCTCTTGCATATCCCTACTTATATCAGTTGTCAAAATTGTGTTGCCATTGCTTAAAATTGCTATAAATATAAATGAGACAATTTGCATGGGGTCAAACAGCTGTGATCAGCACCATCTTGGAAGGAAATGGCAAATGAATATATCACTGCTTATAAATGTTGGCCTTTCCCATAGGTTGAACTTTCACAAGAACAATTGAAGAAATTATTCAAAGAAGCAAAAGATGGTCTTCAAAATGTAGGTGATGATGATGATCAGGATGATGCTGCATCTGAAGAAAGTGTGATGATGGTACAGCAGAAAGTGAGACATCAAAGAAGAAGGTGGTGGATGCAAGTGCAACGGCTGCTGTAGAAGAGGAAGATGAGCTTGCCATTTATGGCTTGGATTAAATATGATGATGATAGCCAAGAACCTATGGAAGTACCTGAATTTGATTCAATAATTAGATCTCAAAACTAAATTTATAAACTTTGTTGACCTTTGTTACCTCTCACCTCATTTTCACAATTATCGAATGAAGATTTACTTGAGACGTACCATTTTAGCCGAGAGTGAGTGGTATATTTCATTTCACTGATGATGAAAACTCACAGTATGTGGGGCCTCTACTACGGGCTACTGCTGGCCCCCAAATATAATTAGAGCATTAAATAGTAAGCCCATAATTATAAAGATGGTATAATGAAAAAAATATAATAAAATTACAAAATATGAACATACAGATGGGATAATGTTATCGTATACCATAGTATATAAATGCTAGAAATCATGCATATAGCCCAACTCTTCTAAAAAATTATATAATTACGGCCGCTTGTTAACTCTAGTATATTGTATGAATATTATAATCTTTCCCTGAAAATGGCCAGTGCCACAAGTGTTGTCAAAGAAAAAAGCCATGCTGGTGATTTGCCGGAGCAACCGGCCCACCTCCATATTACTAGCACGCGCTCTAACCAATTAGCTAACAAGCTAGCAGGGTTTGGTAGAGGAGCGATTGAATTATCTGTATGTTGGTAGGTTCCAAAATATGTCCATCGCTTCCTAGCAGATAGCATCATGAACGGCTTGCTTATATATAAAGTATTTAATTTATTTTTGAAATTGAAATTTCAAATATATTGTATAATCTCCAAATGAATTGTAAGAGCATACAGGACCAAAGAGTGTAGGATAGACAGATGAGCAAATAGACTAAATATTCACAAAACAATAAATGCTAATAATCATCAGAGGGTAAGTTTATTGTGGGGGGGGGTGGGGGGGTTGGAGTAAGTAGTAAAGGAAGGACTACACAAAGCCATTCTACCACCACCATACTTCTTGATGTTCAGATTATATTTTAAATTTTTAAATAATATGATCAAGGTAAAGTAGCTGGAGCCTTGTTCTTAGATTGAAGAATGGCGTTTGATCACCGTAAATCACAGACTTTCTCCCTTCACAAACTTCATGACTTGTGTCACTGGTAAAGCTCTTTATTGGTTTGAATCCTACTTGAGTGGTAGATCTCAAGCGGTTAATGTTAATTCCACTTTATCGGATTTTAAAACGATTTCCATTGGGATTCCACAAGGTTCAATTTTAGGACTATTGTTGTTTATTTTCTATTTCATCCATTTTATACATACGAAATGATCCAACTAGGGCCATTTTTTGTGAACTCTCAAAAAAAGCTCATCCGACACCCCTTACTGCCCACATTTAAAATTTCGGTGGTGCGCCCAGCTAGTAGAGGTCCCACGCTAGCATCGGTACGCCCACATCTGACGTCACTGGCGACCAGAATCCTTTGCTCTTTTTTGTTGTCTAAGTAGGGGCGCCATGTTAATTTTTACTGGCATGTAAAACACATTAATTTTTCCCCATCATAGCCGTTTATTGGGGACTAAGATCTTATATTAATATCTGGATAGAAGGTATACGTTATCTACGGCTATCGGAAGTTTGGATGAGGTTTGTGTTGGTGTTTTGACGACTTTAAAGATCGACGATCAGGATGGTTCAGAATCGCGAGTTCAGAATTTGGAAGATGTTGACATAAGTATCAGAGATATATTATATGTGTTGCATCCCCTTACATGGTTTGCCCCGCGAGCCTCAGGCCTCTTGTTTCGGCTGCTCGTTCTTGCGGGGGTATTAAGTGGGCTTATCCTTAGGCCAGGTTTAGCTCCCCCCTACGTAAGTCCACACTTAGACCGCCAGGGCATTATGGGGGATAGTGTGTCCCTGGTCGTGTCGCTCCTTGCATTAGTTTCATTGTTTTCCGCCTTGTCGATAAAAGCCTCGCGGTTGCAGCCATGTCTTTATGTCTTCAATGTTCTACCTGCTTATGCCGATGATCTAAATTTGTCTTAAATTTTTTTGGGGGGGGGGAGGTGCCCTTTTTCTTTTGTCGTAGTCTTGTCTTCTGGCCTTT
>JAMKCH010010917.1:0-22500 GCA_023653785.1 Ophioderma brevispina
GACTAGAACGTGTCCCTCACTGCTGCTTCTCATCTTTCCCCCACAGTCCGGCTCGCCCCCTTTCCTTTTGAGTTCCAATGTCGGACATAGTCTCGATATCTAGATCGGAGTGGGACAATTGCTGAACTCAGCCATTGCTTCCCCTCCAGTCGTCGCCTTATCACCCCCTGGAGCGGAGCTATGTCATGCGAATACTACTAGTACTCCGGTCTTAAATTGTCCACATTTTTAACAAATGCTACATTATTATTCATTCGGACATTTGTTGTTGTCTTTTATTTGAATCGCCTGGAAGGACTAATTGGTTTGCTATTAGGGATTATTTTATGTCTCTTAGAAGCATTAAAATTGATCTAGTTTAGGTTTCAACTGCTAGATATCTTTTTCAAGCTGCATGGTTATTAGCATTTCTGCTATTTATGTATTTCTCCAGAGTTATTTTTGAAATGCCTCTAGTTAAACTTGTATTGGCCTATCAGTGTTCTTATTTTCCATCGGGGCCTATATCTCCTTGACACCCCGGTTCCGTCCAAGATAAACCATTTTCTTTTTGGTTTCAACCTGGTATTTCGGAATCGCTTTAGGCCTATGATGATAACTCCTATAGCGATTCGTAGTTTTTATGTCTGACGTTCATCCTCTATTTTATCATATCGCCTGAGTTTGCGAGAGTTTTAATCACTTCAGAACACAATAGGCCTACATGATTCATATTTGTATAAGTTAATCTCATATCTGGATGCTACGAGATTCACTTCGACAATCAATTCTGTGATTCTCGTCGCATTTGCATCTTTGGAGTCGCTATTCCGTACTTCTATCGCAGATTATTACTAATTCCGGCTTTGTAATTTACGGGATAATTTATGTTTACGTGGTATATTAGGTTCTTCGGCCAAATCCCACGTGCGTTACAGCAGAGCGGTTTCAGGTACATGTGCGGGGTGGATCCTTTCTAGTACTGTTTCCGGGAAATCCCCGAGGATACCACTTGCGCCTCTTCAGTTTCATGTGCGCGGTTGATCCTTTCTAATTGAAACCTTTTCATAGATTGTTTTTCGGTCGACAATCGACCAACAAACAACGACACTAGGGGGGGGGGGGAAGTTTTATCTTGGCGAAGGTACCGAGGTCTGTTAAGCTCGGCGGACATCGCAGACCGATGTTGGTAACCGTTTCAAGATTCATCTTTGTGCGACTTCCGTTTTTGTGTTCACGGCCGGTTGTATTGGCAATCGGTGGCGTGAGTTTGATCATGTGATCAGCCAAATCTCGTTACAACCTTGTGCACAAAACCATCGTCTTTGCGGCAGATTTTTGGTCAAAGAATGTCTGGTTTCTTTTGCGTAAGCTTATCATGAATTTGTTAAATACTTGGTTCTCGGTATTTATTTAACTTTAAATTAAAAAAAGAAAAAACCTAAAAAATTTTATTATTTCTCGTCTGTTAGAGAGTATTTTCGTGCGTTCAACTTGTACACAGAATTTTGGAATAACTCTGAATTCCGTGCATATTTTATCTAAAGAGCTCTAAGCGAATTTTAGCTTGATTTTGTGGGCCAAATTTCGACTTTCGGTATTCGCCTTTTGTAGTCGTAGTCGCGTCAGTCACGTCTTTTTAGCGGCGACAAGTCGTCCATGAAAGATGGTCTGTGACGATATCTGCGAGGTGAAGGCATTACAACTTCGTTTCCTAGATCATGACCGTCAAACGTTTTAGTATGTATGTCGATGGTGAAGTAACGAATTCCGCGCAGTATGTGGTAGAGCATCCTTTTGTCTCCTTCTCGAGGCAATTCTTCAACCTGGGCCATTTGGTTGGGTAACAATTAGGTTATGGTATACAGACTGTCTGGATCCCAAAAGCTCCTGAGACATATCTGTTAGATTTGAGTCTTGTCCTGAGTAGGTCAAGTTTTTCTAGCAGTGCTTAATCAGTGAAGCTTCACCGCATTTTGGGTTAAGCTTATTGTGTAAGTAAAAAACCTTACAGGGTACAGGCCAAATTTCGACATTAGTCTGTGGGCCTAAACGGTTAGTAGTTATTTCTTTGTTGTTTTATTCTTGTGGGTCACTTTTCGGGTTCTGAGTTCGCTCACCTCCGTCCTTGCTTCGGCGCTAGTCTGACGTTGATACAATTTGTATTGAGTCTATGTCAGAGTAAGTATTAAGCCCGCCAGTAGTAACTACAAAAAAGCACTTGGTGTTTGTATGTTATTAAGGGCGGGCTTATATCTTACCTGACATAGACTCCCTCCCATCCCAGTCCTCCTGAGCGAACTCCGCCTTTATGGTAGAGTCAGATGAGAAGGAACGATGGATGGAGTTGGTGAAATTTGGGTAATAGGTCACACACAGGGGGGAAAACCCACACCCTTTTGGGTATGGGTATTATTTTAGGTGTAATTTGGAGGTTCGCATCCCCAGAGAGGTGCAATTTGTATTTAGTCTACGTCAGGTAAGTACTTATGCCCGCCCACCCTTAGTAACATACAAAGCAACAAGGTGCTTTTGTATTTTGTTGCCCGTACAAGCGTTTAAGGGGTTTTTTCTGGTAACCAAATGGACAATTCTTTCCGCAAAGTTATAACATCTAAGGCAAATACAAGATGCATATTGGATCAAGTACCCTAAATGCAACGAGCTTTTGCTAAATGAATTTACAAAACTGATGCACAAGGAATAACCTGAGAAACAGATTTTTGGCTATTAATAGGGAATCCCGGAAAAATGTTTCAATAGCCTATCGTTAGTGATCTATATGTTATTAATTATTCAGATGGATCGAGCTGGATCAAGAATACAAGGACTAAGGGGCCTTAGATATGAAGATGGCAGCGGACGACCAATGATAGTTACGTGCTTTTATTGATATTATAGGCCACGAATTAATTTTCTGAGTGCTACTTTCCTATTCTGAAGAAGACTGTCAGCTACTCGATTTAAAAATTTCGAGTAAAAATCTTTAAAAAAAAAAAAAAAAAAAAAAAAAAAAAAAAAACTAATAATTGTTGCTGTACCAACCTCTGTGAAGCTCGGGATCGGTGGTCAAACTTTTTATTGACGTTAATAGAAAGTGGACTTTTCAAAATTTCTAAAATTTGTTTGAAAATGTCCATTTTCCTTCTGAAGCCAAAAATTTTTCAGATTTCCAAAAAAAAGTCAAAAATTTGGACAAAAATAGCAAATTTAGGGCCAAACCTGCCTTTCTAGTAATGGGCCCTTTTCGCAAAAATTAGTATAGATAGGTATGAACAGCTGACTTCTTTTACTGATTGCAACATCGGTAGGATGTGATCACGCACATAGTGAGTTCTGCTTCTTGCTAATTGATCATTATTTGCCAGAGTTAACAGATTCCAGAAAAAAATTGCAATAAATTTTGAAATTTAAAAAAAAAATAAAAAATAGATATAATGGGGAAGAGTTATAATCATTATGCAAATACTTTCTTTTTTTATATAATATACTACAAACTTGTTAATACAATTGATCTATAACAGTGAGTGAAGATGGTCTTTTGGAATTCGGACAAAAAAGAGAGTAATTTTTCCTGAAAATCTGCACAAACATGTGAGAGATAGTAAAAAAAGAAGGTAAAATGTATGCCGAGGCAAGCTGCTGTGCGCGGAGTGCCATCTTAAGCCTTTAGCGTTTGGGCCAGACTCCTCCCATATACCGACTGACCCAATTATAGTCCCATGACGGAGTAAAATCCCACTAAGTTAGGAAATTCAGAAAAGTCTAAGATCCGTTATATCCCAGCCAAAGAATTGGCTAACTGTACTGCAAAAATTCAGAAACCTATTCTCATTACAACAACTTAGCCTTGAATTCAAATGATATTGCATTTTCCAATTACGAAATTCTCATATAGGCCGGGGTCACACGAGAAACTTGTGTAATAACCGATTGTGCAGATGTGAATAAGTCAACGACGACGCGGTCACACGATAATTTATTGTAATCGTGTCGCATTAATTTGGGTCATTTCGTATATTATACTGGTGTCAATCATTTTCAGGTGGACGCACCGGCGAGGTTACGGGTCATACTAAATAGTTGTTGGCGGCATGCCATTGGCAAAAACATACAACGCGGTCGTTAAATACAAGGAAGCACACCCCTTTTTTACCAACTTACAGGTTCATTTTCGAGATGCAAACGAGCAAGGTCGCCTGATCATTTTTGTTTTTTCATTCATGAATTATATATTCAATCTCTGATTCCATGAGAAATTGTCTTCAGAGCGTGTTAATTCCATGGACACAGGCTGAAATATTACTTAAGGGTTGTCCGTGTGACAAATCAGCCGTCGTCGCACTAGTTAAGACGATGATCAAAAATCAAATTATTAAGTTAAAATTTAGATTTAAAAAAGCAAATTTAGAACTTACGAAAGGCAATGAGTAGGTAAATCCTATTAACTAAATAATTAATATCTGTGGACTTATTTAGTAAGTCGGGCGAACATGTGGGAGACAAAGGGATGGGTGACGTGCAATTCAGCCAGGGGGATAAACAAGAGACGTTAATAGATGAGTGGAAAAAATGGGGAAAATAAATAAACCGAATGCATACAGATACCAATTTTCTGAGCCCGAGTTTATGCCTATACAGAGATGAGCAAATTTACAGCGTAAACTAGTTGCTCGGTAAATGTAGACTATTATATAGTGAAAAAATTGGACTCGATTCACATCAACGAAGAGTGTAGGAATCTTTCTCGATTCAATTCAATATGGGATACGCAGTTAAAGTTGACTTGTGCCAGGTACCAGGGTATGCGTTGCCATGGTCAGAGGAGCAATTCCGGGAAGGCGGAGATGGATGAAGGGAAGGTCGCCGTCATGGTTGATGGAGTTTTCGTATACAAACGACATTGGGGTCACCATGTTTTTCGAGATTTATTACAATCGTTCGGCAATAATGCGACACAACGAGGGAAATTTTCTTCGTGACCGATTTATGAACCGATTACAATACGCCGACGAAAATTTGCGGTCCACACGTCCAAATATTGTATAATACTACAATAAATTGTCATGTCTTAATTCTTGTGACCTCAGCCTTATTCCTTATTCCATCTTAGAGTGTCTCCAATACTCTGGAACCATTAAAGGTTTGTGTGAAAACATCCATTTAAGAGAGAACACGGCAAGTTGTCAGGATTCAGCAGAAGACACTGTTTCTGGTTCAACACTCTCAGGGCTTTCTACTCACTCTGATGTGATTCTACAATATTTTTTTCACTCTTTTTCCATATTTCATTATAAAAAAATACTGTCATAAAATTATTCAGTTTTCATAAATTCACAAAATATTTGAACAAGGTAGGGTTAGAGGGCCCTAAGAGGCCAGCAAATCAAATATGGCGCTGGCAATATACTGATGGCAAATTGGTTAAGTTTCCGCGACTATTTTGTTCGTTTTTTAACAAAAACACTAAATTTACATGATAGTCCTTATGCATGGTTATCTTTACATGACAAAAGATGAAATCTACTTCAGAATGATGGTTGGAACTACGTACTATCGAAAAACAGCATTTTTCAACATTCTTAAGTCAACATTCAAAATTCGGAAGCCATGAAGTGGCTGTTATAGTGTATGTGGCGAGTTGGCCAAGACATTTTCAACGCCGGCTTCGGCAAGATTCGGGCATATCCCACCCCCAAATTCCAAGGTATTTTCAGCTTTAAAAGGGTGGGACTACTCGGTATATAACGGATAATATTGCTGTGGGGGGTTTGGCACGCTTCCCGCACAACGAGTCTGTTACCTTGCCCAACATTGAATAATGCTGGTACCCATTTAACACCGGTTGCAGATGAGTAATTGAGGTAAAGCACGTTAACCAAGAGCACAACATGTTGGCCGCCGGGGACTCGAACCCACAACCGTTTGAACACCGCTTTCATGGATGACTATTTTATTTTCTTTCCCTAGAGATAGCCAGCGCACACAAGTTTGAAAAAAAAACACCATGTGCGCTTGGCCGGATTCGAAACAGCGACATCCGTATTACTAAACTGAGCTATCAAGCTTGGGTTGTTGTTTAGAGGAGCATCAGATATCATCCATATGTGTTAGGTCCATAAGGTGTCCATTGCCTAAATAAGAGGTGTCATTTAGAAAAGCAGAAAGGGGATTTTGTATAGTCTGTATATTGTATGTATGTGTGTCTCCAGTTGGTAGGTTTTCGTTTTTGGGTGTTCTTCAAAGGTCGAAAATCGAAATCCAGACTTGGGGTTTAACGTGCAGAGGGGTTCCTCCTAGTGGATGTCAAAGGTCATGGACCCAGGTAAAAGGTCATCTGAGGTCATGTACCATACGCCTCCGAGGGTTCGTCGAGTGCCACCAAATTGTTGTAAACACGTATTTCAGTACGAGAAAAATATAAATTGCAATCTCATCAAGGATGTAGTTCACTCCCATAGAAACGTTTTTTAACAATTTGGGACTCGCCAATGTGGGGTCCTGAGCCAAGGAGGATCACTCAAGTTTACTTGCCTGTTGTATTTTATCCCCCTGGCTTGAAAAGCAGAGGGGGATATTGTGAAGGTGCGAATGTTGTATGTGTGTTGTATGTGTATGTGTGGGTTCCAGTTTGGTTAGCTTTTCAACCAAGGTTAGGTTTTAGTTTCTCGCATTCTCTCGAAAAAAGTTTAATACCGATTTAAACCAGACTTGGTTAGGGTGCAATAGGGGGTTCCTTCGTGTGTGTGGATGATGTCAAAGGTATGGACCAAGTTCATGGACCAAGGTCCAAGGTCATATGCGTGTGTTCCATACTGCCATCCTGCCAGGAGGATCACTCAAGGTAATCGCTGTATTTTTTAATTGGACAACCTATGTGAAGAGACTACTGTTTCTATTTTTGTTCATTTTCTCAGTATGGTTGGTGGTTAGTGCAGCTACGAGTCATCAGTCCAGCATTGATGCGGCTTAACTGTTGAACATCCTGCCAAAGAAGGTCGGTTAATATATTTGCATTTCAAAGATAAAATCCTATTTGCCAGCCTGTGGGAATTTTTGTAAAATGCACTGAATGTAGATAGAATAGTGGATGTGACAATCTAAACACAGGTGTCAACCTCTGTTGATCTTCACAGTATTCAAATTATTCATGTATGGTCATAATTAATGACGCTTTTAATTGGCGGTGTGGCTACACCAAAACTGAGCTCTAGTCAAAAAACAGTTCTGGCTCACGCTGTATTATTGTTTGTATGAAGTGTTCTACCCAGTGTGCAAGAGCCATGCATGCTTAAGCCTTTCGGCCCGATAGGAACGCCTGAGCGTGTCTTGCAAATAAATAAATACTTGAAAATACATTCAGATACTATTATGGTATCTTCAAAGTGGAAACAATCCAAAGATGAGTTGGTATATTTTCAACCGTTTAAATGTTTTACAACTAGGGCAATGCGTTTGCCATGGAGAATGCACATGAATGTTTGATGAGAGATCTAGACATGTCTTTAGGGGGACAGTTCAAAAATGAAATCCTGAAATTAATCCCGGTTGAAAGGGTTTTGTTAAATTTCCCAAACCTGAATGATAACCATAAACATTTTATAATGCAGGAATTCTCTGACGCGTAAAGCTAACCGTTATGCTCAAAAGCACCTCCAATGATCCAGGAGAAAGTTAGTTTTGCAACTGAAACCAAATGAGAAAAATAAAACAACTTTGCTTAACATAATATCAATTTAGTTTCAATAAGTATTCATATAGATATCCTTTGAAGATGAAAAGGAATGGTGTATAAAGGAGTTGTGTGAGATCAGTGATGCTGTATGGGAGGGGCGTGGGTTGCGCGAAAATGAGATGGGGATTTCAGAACAGAGAGAGCAATGATAGAGCGATTGGTGGGGTGAAGTTGCTGGATAGGATGAAGAATGAGGACTTGATGCAGCTGTTGGGTTTGGAAGAGGCGATGGACCAGTTGGGAGGCGAATAGTGTCAATTTGGTATGGGCATGTGTGGGAGGATGCGAGCATGCTAAGAAGGGCCTTGTCGTTTGAGGTGGGAGGTTCGAGGGGAGGGTAAGTCCACGGAGACTGGGAGAAGCACGTGGAGGAGGAAGTAGGAGGGTTGGGTTGAGTATGGAGGATGATGAATCGGGTTTGAGGGTGAAGTGGAAGGAAGGGTAAGGGCGGTTGTGCCCGTTGAGGTGAATATGACACCCCCGTTCCGGGGGACAAAAAACGGATTTATTAAAAATTTGGATTTACTCGAAATAGACCAGGGACTTAAATTATTAATTTATCCGGAATGGTACCCTCCGTCTTTACCACTTGTAGGGTATGTAGACATAACTAGACATCATGCTATGAAAAATTATGGGCGTCATTATGAATGTTTTAGAAAGTTCCTTAATTGGCTGACAGTGAAAGTTAACCCAATCTTCTACTTGTTTTGTTTTTGACAGAGACTTGCGACAGGCTTTCCAGGAATACATTGCCCCCCAGCCCACCAGAGCCGTGTCAATGCAATTGCCATGGCCTGCTTTAGGAGATATGGTGAGTGATTGTGGTGTGTTCTAATAATTGCATCAGTTTCACACGGTAGTTTGCGGTGTTCATGGCTGCTTTTCTGCTGGTGATAAAGTGTTTGCCCGTTCATTGGAGGCTCCAAACAGTAAAGAATAATTTATCAAATGGGTGGCCTTGAGAAGCAAAATCCACTAGAAACGGAACTTTATATGTCGAAACAAGGTTAATGTGGCTGGCTGCCAAACTATCATCTCTATTTTAATATCAAATTAGCATCTTCATAATTATGAGCTGATTTGCATATTTAGCTCTAAGCAGTTTAAGCACTGTCATTGGCAATGTCTGACCCCAATTCAAAACAAACTTTTATTTAGGTTATAAGATCAGTTTTAGACTCATTGCATATTCATAATTATGATAATGAACTAATTTGCTTATTTACAATTTGCTTGTTTAGGGCCAAAGGTTTCCTTATTAATTAAAGCCAAACATTTCTGATGCGGAAGTTTGGCGGGACTTATATTACTTACTACACACATAGTTAACAGATCTACTCGATTATCTGCGCAGAAACAAAAAACTTTAACGTCTATTTATTCATTTCACAGTGGAAAATAGTGAGAATGCTGAACTAGAGGAAGTTTATAACCAATGCCTTACTGCTCTCAAAGAGTTCAGAACACAGCATATACAGATTGCTACTAGGTAAGAGGTCTGAGCTGATAATGTAGTGGGTGTGATGTGTATGTGTGTCAGTGGCGTAACAGGCGGGGGGGGGGGGGGCAGGTTGCCCCCCCCCCTGACGAATTGGCCGTGGAAAAAAGTTGCAAAAAATCATGCTAAATCAGCCGTTTTGAGCCCTCTGACCGGAAAGAAAAATTGGCCTTTTGACCCCCCTGATATGGCAATTTTCCCAGACTGGGAAAATTTACCACTCAGAAGCAGGCAAAGGTGCATTTGGTGTAGACATTACCCGGAGAGTAGACAGGCAGCTACCACGTAGCTACTCAGGTTACCATATGCCATTTTGATAGTGGACGAAATGGGATTGCTATACCAATTGGCTCGTTAGCATTTGTTGATAATCTTTAGAAAAACTAATCATTACGAAATTTGCATCATCAAAAAAACCCCTATTCCCACACATCTAATAAAAATTTGCCAAATATATGCCAAAAATATCTAAGAAACAAAATTGGCCGTGAAAAATACCGCACGCGCTGAGAGCCGGTAACCACAGTTCAGTGGGTTGTTGTAACCACGTAGCTACTCCGGACGGGGGAGGGGGGGGAGGACAGCCACTGTGTGTACAATATTTGTCTATGCGGCCAAAAATAACACAGAATCCAGGCCGGCGAGTGTATGTCAAGTGGGTAGGTAATCATTTTACTTGGTGGGTAAGCTGCCGTGGTAACTACCATGAAGAAATTGGCGTGTAGTCACATTGTCAAATGTGTCATGAAAGTCTCCTTCACTTTGGCAGGAGATCAACCCAACAAGCCCTTTCATGACGATAGTGTATGCCATCTTGTGAGGTTCATACTTGGTATGATTTGGATTTTGGGTGTTCAGGTAATTTATCTGAAGAACATATTTTGGTTAACTGTTCAACAAATGCCCAAAACATTTGTCTAGAAATGCTCATTCATCAAGCTTGATCACAATGGCCCTTCAGGGATCTGATGTATGTGCGTGGTTGTGTGTTCATGTGTGTTGGGGGTTTTTCTTTTTGGGTAATAATTTAACTTGAAAATAAATTCATAGGAGTTTCATTGTAGACATCTGTGATTCCATCTCTTGAAGATCCATACTTGATGTGATATGGGTTTTAGGTGTTCAGTTGGGATGTCATCTAAAGAAGTATTTCAGAGCGTGGCCTAGTGGTTAGGATGCTTGACGTGTGGTGCAAATTTAGAGAATAAAGGTATGATTTTGGGAACGGTCCTCGTTACGAGGAATTGAACCCAATGGCGATACCATATTTTTACGTGGAAGAACGAGGCTGGAGGCCGAGTTCTTCCACGCAAAAAATAATGGTGTCGCCGGGTCAATTCGCATAAAGAGAGTACCGGTTCCCCAAATCATACCTTTATTCTCATTCTTAAACAGCAATTATCATTTAAGGTCATCTTTAAACACAATTTTGCGATACTTTAGGGCTTAAATACAACTTTGACAAGAAAGACTGCCAACCACCCAGTGAGGAAAATCAAACAACCCGATGAACGCACTGATATGACGCACGAGACGCAACGTTGGCAGGGCACGACGAAGTAGCAAAACGCGGTATGATGCGAGCACTTCAACCTAAAAATAACTCAATACGCGAGCGATACCTGGGTTCAATTAAACGAATGAACCGCGGTACCAGCAAATTGAAAGTGCTTTACATTTTCACAGCTGTTTAAGAATTACAGAAACATCCCGGGTTCAAATCCTGGGGGGGCACTTGATGGGATTTATTCGGGTGCTCAATTTGGATTTTAATCTGTATACGAGCTACTTGATTAAATACGAATACGCTCTCCTCCATGGTTCACTTGGAATTGGGGCAAATGAATCGTGAAAGCATGCCGTCCTTCGAGGGGACGTAAGCCGTCGGTCCCGTGTACAGAGATCACAACTGTGACTATACACCGCAGTCAGGGTCGACTAAGAGTTAGGGTATAAAACCCGATGTTCCCAATCCGCCCAGTCTCAAAACCGGGCAATGTTAGGAGCGTCGCGTATCATGGATACACACGGCCCTGGATCGGCTTACTCAGATGAATAAATCCTGACACCACCACAAGCCATTGCCAATGACTTGTGGATTAAACTTCAACAGTGACTAAAATTTTTCTGTCCAAAAATGGTCGTTCATCAAATTTGATCACAATGATCTTCGGCATAGGGTTAAGGTTGAGTGATGTGAGGGTTAAATGACATGGGGTTGGTAATGAATTTGGTTGTTAAGTTTCCCATGGTGATGCTACATGCTAAAAATTAAGTTTATTTACTTTATTTTTTGTCTGTTTGTGTTTTTGTGTTTGTAATTTGTATACACACAATGACTGTTCCCATGAAAATGCATATGGTATAGGCAGAATCAAATGAAATTAAGATATAGTGAATATTGAAATAGTCCTATGCAATACAACAAGTGTTTGAAGCTGTATTTTGATGTAGATGAAATACAATAGGATGATGATGTTTAGAGTAGGCCTATGACCTAATGGGCAATGTCTTT
Organism: Ophioderma brevispina; assembly: GCA_023653785.1. Taxonomy (NCBI): domain Eukaryota; kingdom Metazoa; phylum Echinodermata; class Ophiuroidea; order Amphilepidida; family Ophiodermatidae; genus Ophioderma; species Ophioderma brevispina. The sequence goes on from JAMKCH010010917.1 coordinate 11,731, forward strand.
TCCATACACTTATACTTACCGACTTCTAAAGTTACGGCATATTTACCGGATCACTGGACCATACAGCCCATGACTAAATTCTCTGTGTAACGTATATCCACCATCCCGGAAGTCCAGTTTTTTTTTTCCGGGCGCGACGAGCGCGATAAAATTGAAAGCTGGACCAAAAATATAGAGTTGTGTTTTTTAACAGTTAGGGACATTTCGGCATAATATATATTTCAAAGCGATATATATGCAGTAAGGCAATACCATTGACGAGCTACGTTACGAACGACGATAATGCAGCGTTTTTGGTGTGAGTGAACTTCCCACATCGTGGCTGAAAATCACAGTGACGATCGTCGGTATTACACGAGACCAATTGAGATCTTTTTGTGTGGATTTCGATTTCTCGGGTCTTGATCTTACGACTTCACATATCTGGTAAATCCCCCCTTGTGGTGGCGGGGTACGGAGCAGTGAGGTGATAGTCATAATATTCCCTCTGAGTGGTGGATAAATAATTAAAAGAAAATCCCGTGAGTGGGGTATATCGATGATGGATAAGTGGGATTGTACCCCCTTGAGTGGTGGGCTTTTATCCCGAGTCATGATAAATCACCTCCCTTGCGTGGTGGGGGTACCAAAATTAATATGGGTGCATATTATTGACAATAAAGGGTGGGTTTAGCCTGTACATAAATCCCCCTGGGGTGGGGGGTGTGTAATCTTTCCCAGAAGTGATTAGATTTAACCCCCGTGGGTGGCAGGGATACTAAAAAATCAGAGGGCTGTATCCAGTTCACACTTAAAAGCCCCTAGAGTGGTGGGTCGTACCTAAATAAATTATCTTTGAGTGGTGGATATAATATTGCAGCAATTTTAGGGAACAGTGATTCCTCTTGATGGTGGCTTAGCCTAAGGTATAAATATCTATAAACACAATACTGGGTTTTGTTATAGCTTAGAACTATGATCATGAGTGCAAAACAAAGTAGTAGTCGGGATCTTCTAAAGGAGAGTAATGCCAAAGCAACGGGGAGTTGATCCCTAGAAGCAAAAAAGATGGTGTTTCAACATCAAACGCTGAAAACAATTCCAAAGATGACAACATCGGCTAGCACAGAAAACTAAATGCAGAGAAGCCGAAACGTACTCCAAGAAAAGTATGGATACTAGTGATCGAGAGGACTAGGAAAAAAGACTCTAATGCATCAGATTGTCCGCTTGCATGGAGCAGAAGAAACTACAATCAGAGAAAAAAAAATAAAGGGGAAATTTTTTGAAAAAGATGATGGAGTTCATTATGACTATGTTGATACGTGGAAAGCCACACTGGCTAGTACTACTGACAAGCTGCCGTCAAGTGACCAGTGCAGAGGATACGCAGAACACAATGACTTGTATTATTGAATACAGCAAGCTCGAAAGACAGATGCCCTCAGTGACAATGAAAAACCATTCGGATTAAATTGGAGGCTACTTTTTTGAGAGTGGATCACATGCTCCAAGTGAGGAATCATGCGTGGCAAGAAGATCTTAGGGGCTTCAGTAATTAAGACAAATTACCTTCATACTATGCAGGGGATTTGAGTTTGGAAGAAAAGCAACAAACCAGGAGCATTCTTCTTTTGTATCGGCGCATTGTTGTACAAACCTAAGAAAGATTCTTCAATCCCAAGCTTGCAGTTAGAATGGCCACCATTAAAGATAAAGGGATACTATGTCAAAAGCAATAGCGAAAAAAGAGCACTTTGTCAGCTTTCAGTGCGGAAGGGGGGACTCAAGACGTTTTCGGACAAAGAGAAGACTTCGAAAAATTATCATTATGTACCGTCCCTAACAAAGATACAAAGCAAAGTTGGAATTGGACGACAAATTCAAAAAGTCATACGGTAAAAATGGCCAAAAAAAACCGGGGTCCGGGCTGCTGAATTGCGTATCGGAGAAGGGAATTCACAAATTGATGAATCTGACTAGGTGGTGATGAGAGCATAATCAATGCCACTTAATGTAAAATGCAGTCAAACACAAAATTATCAGAACCCGACAATACCAAAAGAAGAAGCTATGAAATCTGGTCATGGCATTTACGATAGCTGTGCAGGGCCAGGCCAGATATGCAAGCCATTCGGGTCTCTGCAAGAGATACGGTTGCTAGGAGACGAATTTGCCTCTCTCAGTTGCAGTTCAAAGATTCAGCAGCGGCAGATGAATTGATGAAATCACGCTAGAAGGAAAGTCCTCTTTAGAGGAGTTCACCAAGGTACTTCATCCAGAGCTTCATTTGCTAGAAATGCTAGAAACTAGCACTAGTGGCAGGGAAGTTTCCTCAGGCTTTCAAGCGAAGAAGCACAACCAGGATCAAAGAGGAGGCCACCTCGTAAAAAGGGGCCAGTAAAGTGACAAATAACAAAGGATCAGATTCTCTGAACCAAGGAACATCCAAGGCCAGACAGGAAGGCACAGGCTTCAACAAAAGCCATTCAATAGGCAGTCCCAGTCCTTTCGTTACTCAGGACAAGACAAAAGGGAAAGGTCGCCAATAATTTCGACTGTCACTTCCTCAAGCAAGCATTCCAGTGGGGGAAGATTATTAATGTTTGCAAGAAACTGGGAAGAAGAAATCACAGACGGACTTATGGGTAAAGCACATAATTTCTAAGGGTTACAAAATGGAATTTGAACAAGCCCACCAGTATTCAGAGGGGTCTAATACAGACTTGCCTTCAGACCGGTCCGCAAGATCTACTCTCTTAGAGAGGTCGAGGCTTTATTCCAAAATCATCTATAGAGTTAGTTGACAGGCCCACCCAAAGGGCACAAGATGGGTGTTACATTCGATTTTCTCGTTACAAAAAAAGATGGAGGAGGAGACCAATTCTGGAATTTAAGAACCTCTGAACCAAGTTTGTCAGGGAAATCTCATTTTCGAATGCAAAATTCGCACCAATATCCCAAAGTCAGGGAATGAACGACCTGGGGGCAAAACTAGACTTAAAAGATGCCTATCTGCACAACCAATACCCCCGCAATACAAAAAGTAACCTGAGGTTGCAATTCAAGGAAATGCTCCAGTTTCGAGTTCATGTTTTGGACTAGCCTCAGCCCCCAGGGTCTTCACCAAAGTGATGTCAGTATTAGGGGGGAATCACCTGCATTATCAGCAGTTACAAGGTCATGTACCTCGACGATTGGGCTAATCAAAGATTGCAGCAAAGAAGCTGAATACAAAAGTAGCAAAGTTCATGATGATAGTGATCAGCTTGGGTTTGATTCCAAAATCTGGAAAGTCATGTCTGATTCAGCAACGTCTCAATTTCGAGGGCAGATTTTCTCTAGATCTAGGTTCGTAAGACTACCGTGGAAAGATACAAACTCCTATGCGAAGTGATCCATACATTACTACAAAGAAGGATCGTCCCGCCAGGTTCTACCTGCGTCTATTAGGTACTAATGGGCGCATGTATAGAATCTCGTTCCGTGGGCCAGGATGGTCAATTCAGCTTCCTGTTAGGACAGTGGCGCCCCTCAAAGGAATCCATAGACAAGATCATAGAGCTTCATCCGTGTCTGGAACCCCATCTGAGGCTCGGTGGTGGATAACAAAAACAAAACCCTAAAGGGTCTACAGTTGAGCTCTTCCAAATGCCCCAACTAGTGTTGACAACAGATGCATCCGGATTGGGCTGGGGTGCGCATCTAGGAGACAAGCAAGTAAGGGCTTGTGGGATCCGATTGTGAAAAACAACCACATAAAATTGGCTCGAATGAAGGCGGGTCTTTCTAAGACTCAGACACTTTCAGCAGTGGGAGCCAAAGAAATGGTTCTAGTGTTAAGTCAGACAACCACGTGGTAGCATACCTGAACAAAACAAGGGGTACCAAAGTCACCAGACCTGTGTTTACTTGACGTTGGAGCTGCTAAATTGGTGAGGAGCGTTCAAATAATGGTGAAGGCAGCGCATTTATCCCAGGGAAGAGAAATGTTATTGCAGGACAGACTGTCAGAGGGAGAAGACAAAAAACTACGCGTGAGGCACTTCCACAAAGGGTTGTGGATCACATTTCCTTCACGGGGGACGTCCCTACGTAAGATCTGTTTGCACAAAGAGAACGAAGCTCCCAATATACTTCTCTCCCATCCCAATTGGGGTCGAGCGTAGATGCGTTCTCAGTCTCATGGGAAGGGTGATTGCAACGTTTTTTTTTTTTTTTTTTTTCCCCGGGCCACCAATTTTGCTTAAACAGGAGTAATGAAGAAGGATTTGGGATGAGAATTGCCTTGGTAATCTGATAGGCCCCCCTTGGCACGCCAAGCGTGGTTTCTGCGTCTTTACTAAAGTTGTTGTGGAAATTCCGTGCAGCTGCCAGTAAGAAGCGATCTGTTAACCCAGTATCGGGACAGTTCAAACACCCAGATCCAGAGACCTTCAACTATAGCGTGGAAATTGTGCCAGGCAAAAAAGCTTAAAGAGGGATTCCAGAGAAGTTGCAAAAAAAAACTATGGCAGCGGCTCGCGGACGAGTACAGCAGGGAAACCGATGAGGCCAGGATTACACAGATATTACGTTGGTTGTAGGGGGGGGGGGTGGTGGGGGGGGGGGGGGGGGGGGGGGGGGGGGTGAAAAAAAATAAGGGGGGGGCGGGGGGAGTCGGGGGGGGGGTGGGGGGGGGCGGGGGGGGGCGGCGGGGGAGGGGGGCGGGGCGGGGGGCGGGCGCGGGGTGGGGGGTGGAGGGGGGGGGGGGGTGGGGGGGGGGGGGGGGGGTGGGGGGGGGTATTTTTTTTCGGGGGGGGGCGGGGGGGGGGGGGGGGGGGGGGGGGGGGGGGGGGGGGGGCGGGGGGGGGGGGGGGGGGGGGGGGCGGGGGGGCGGGGGGGGGGCCGGCGGGCGGGCGGGCGGGCCGGCGGGCGGGCGGGCGGCCGGGCGGCCGGGCGGCCGGGCGGGGGAGGGGGGGCGGGGGGTGGGGGGGGGGGGGGGGGGGGGGGGGGGCGCGGGGGGGGGGGGGGGGGGGGGGGGGGGGGGGTGGGGGGGGGGGGGGGGGGGGGGGAGGGGGGGGGGGGAGCGCGCGTGGGCTGGGGGGGAGCTGGCGGGGGGGGGGGGGGGGGGGGCCGGGGGGCGGTGGGGGGGGGGGGGGGTGCGGTCGGGGGGGGGGGGGGCGGCGTGGGTTGGGGGGGAGGCGGGCGCGGGGGGGGGGGTGGGGGGGCGGGCGCGGGGGGGGGCGGGGGGGGGGGGGGGGCGGGAGGTAGGGGGGGAGGAGGGGGGGGGGGGGGGGGGGGGCCGGGGGGGGGGGGGGGGGGGGGCGGGGCCGTGGGGGTGGGGGGGCGGCCGCGGGGGCTCGGCGGGGGGGGGGGAGGGGGGGGGAGGGGGGTGGGGGAGTGGGCGGGGGGTGGGCGGGGGGGGTGGGGGGGGGGGGGGGGGGGGGGGGGGGGGGGGGGGGGGGGGGCGGGGAGCGAGAGGGGGGGGGGGGAGGGGAGGGGGCGGGGGGGGAGGGGGGGGGGGGGGGGGGGGGGGGTGGGGGGGAGGGCGGGGGGGGGGGGCGGGGGGGGGGGGGGGGGGGGGGGGGGGGGGAGGGGGCGGGGGGGGGTGGGGGGCGGGGGGGGGGGGGGGGCGGGGGGCGGGGCGAGGGAGCGCGGGGGGGGGGGGGGGGGGGGAGAGGGCGGCGGGGGGGAGGGGGGGCAGGGGGGGCGGCTCGGGGGGGCGGGGGGGGGGGGGAGGGGGGGGGGGGGGGGGGGGGGGGGGGGGGGGGAAGGAGGGGCGGGGGGGGAGCGGAGGGGCGGGGGGGGGGGGGGGGGAGGCGGGGGGGGGGGGGGGGGGGCCACGGCCGGGTGGCGGTCGAGGCGTAGGGGCGCGGGGAGGGGGCTGGGGGGGGGGTGGGGGGGGAGGGGCGAACGGGGGGGGGGGGGCTTTTTTTTAAGGGGGCGGGGGGGGAGGGGGGGGGGGGGGGGGCGGGGAGGGTGCAGGGGGGGGGGAGGGGGGGGGGGTGGGGGGGGTCGGGGGCGGGGCGGGCGGGAGAGAGGGGGGGGGGGGCTGGTTCGGCGGGGGGGAGAGGGGGGGGGGGGGGGAGGGGGGGGGGGGGGGGCGGGGGGGGTGGGGGGTCTGTGGGGGGGGTGGGGGGGGGGGGGGAGGGGGAGCGGGCTGGGGGGGGGGGGGCGGGAGGGGGGGGGTGGGGGGGCGGGGGGGGGGGCGGGGGGGGCGTGGGGGGTGGCGGGGCGGGGGGGGGGGGGCGGGGGGGCGGGGGTGGGGGGGGGGATGGGGGGCGGGGGCGGGGGGGCGGGGGGCGGCGCCGCGCGGAAAGGCACCGCGGGCGGGCGGGGGGACGGGGGGATGGACCGGAGGGCGGCGGTGGCGTGGGGGGGGGCGGGGGCGGGGGGGGGGGGGCGGTGGGGTGGGGGAGGCCAGGGGTGGAGGGGGGGGGGGGGCAGGGTGCGGGGGGGGGGGGGGCGGGGGGGGGGGCGAGGGGGGGGGGGGGAGGGGGGGGGGGGGGGGGGGGGGGTGGAGGGGCGGGGGGGCGGGGGGGGCGCGCGGGGGGGTGGGGGGGGGGGGGAGTGGGGGGCGGGGGCGGGCTCGCTGGGGCCAGAGGGGGCCGGGGGGGCGGGGGCGGTGGGGGCGGGGGGCCGGGAGTGGGCGGGGCGGGGGCGGAGGGCGGTGGGGGGGAGGGGCGCGGGGAGGGGCGGGGCGCGTGGGGCGGGGTGGGGCGGAGGCGAGGCGGGGCGGGGGGGTGCGAGGTGGCCGCGGGCTTCGGGGGGGCGGGGCGGGGGGGGGGGGGGCGGGGGGGGGGGCGCGGGGGGGGGGGGGGCGTGATGGCGTGGTGGGGAGGCGGGGGGCGGGGGGGGGGGGGCGGGGGGGGGAGGCGGAGGGTGGGGGTGGCGGTGGGGGAGGAGGGTGGAGGCGGGGGAGGCGGGGGGGGGAGGTCGGGGGGGGAGGGGGGGGGGGGGCGGGGGCGGGGGGTGGAGGGTGGGGGGGGGTTGGGGGGGTTATTTTTTTTCGGGGGGGGGCGGGGGGGGGAAAAAAGAAGGGGGGGGGGGGGGGGTGGTGGGGGGCGGAGGGGGGCTGGGGGGCGGGGGGGGCGGGGGGGGGGGGGGGCGGGGGCGGGGGGTGGGGGGGGGGGGGGGGGGGGGGGCGGGGGGGAGGTGGGGACGGGAGGTGGGGGGGGGGCGGGGGAGGTGGAGGGAGGAGGGAGGGGGGGGGGAGGGGGCGGGGGGGGGGGGCTGAGGGGGGGGGGGGGGATGGGGGTGCGGGGGGGGGCGCGGCGGGGGGGGGGGGGGGGGGGTGGGGGGGGGGGGGGGGGTGGTGGGACGCGGGGCCCGGGGGGTGTGGGGGGAGGAGCGGGGCGGGGTCGGGGCGGGGGCGGGGGAGGGGGGGGGCGGGGGGGGGGGGGGGGGGGGGGGGGAGGGGGGGAGGGGGGGAGGGGGGCGGGGGGGGGTGGGGGGGGGTATTTTTTTTCGGGGGGGGGCGGGGGGGGGGGGGGTGGGGGGGGCGGGGGGAGGCGGGGGGGCGGGGGGGGGGGGGGGAGGGGGGGGGGGGGCGGGGGGGGGGGGGGGGGGGGGCGGGTGCGGACGGAGGGGGGGGGCGCTGTGGGGGTCGGGGGGGCGGATCGCCGGGGGGGGGGGAGGTCGGGGGGGTGGGGGGGGGGGGTGTGGGGGGTGGGGAGCGGGGCCGGGGGGGGGAGGGGGCAGCGTGGGGCGGGGGGGGGGGGGGGGGGGGGGGAAGGGGGGGGGGGGGGGGGCGGGGCGAGAGGGGGGGGGGGGAGGGACGGGGGGGGGGGGGGCGGGGGGCGGGTGGGGGGGGGGGGGCGGGGGGGCGGGGGGGTGGAGGGGGGGGGGGGGGGGGGGCGCGGGGGGGGGTCGGGGGGGGAGGGGGGGGGGGGGGGGGGGGGGGGGGGGGGATGGGGGGACGGGGGAGGGGCGGAGCGCGGGGGGGGGGGGGGTATTGTTGGGGGGGGGGGGGTGGGGGCGGGCGGGCGGGCGGGGTGGGTGGGGGTGGGGCCGGGGAGGGGGGGGGGGGGGGGGGGCGGGGGGGGAGGGGAGGGGGCGGGGGGGGGGGGGGAGGGGGGGGGGGGGCGGGGGGGGTGGGGGGGGGGGAGGGGGGGCGGGGGGTGGGGGTGGGGGGAGGGGGGGGGGCGGGGCGGGGGGTTGGGGACGAGGGCGGGGCGGGGGGGGGCTGGGGGGGGGGAGGGGGGGGGGGTGGAGGGGGGGAGGCTGGGGGGGGGGGGGGGAGGGGGCGGGGGAGGGGCAGGGGGGGGAGGGGGGGCGGGGGGGGGAGAATGGGGGGTGAGGGGGGAGGGGGGTGGGGGGGGGGGGGGGGGGGGGGGGGGGGGGGGGTGGGGGGGGGGGGGGGGGGGCGGGGGGGGGGGGGGGGGGGGAAGGGCGGGGGCGGGGGCGGGGGGAGGGGGGGGGGGTGGAGGGGGCGGGGGGAGGCGGGGGGGAGGGGGGGGGGGGGGGGGCGGGGGGCGGGGAGCCGGGGCGAGGGGGGGGGAGCGGGGGGGGCGGGGGGGGGGAGGGGGGGGGGGGGTGCGGCGGTGGGGTGGGGGGCGGGGGGGGGCGCGCGGGGGGGGGGGGGGGGGGGGGGGGGGGGGGGGGGGGGGGGGGGGTGCGGGGCGGCGGGGGCGCCGGGTGGGGGGGGGGGGGCAGGGCGGGGGCCGGGGGGGAGGGGGGGGGGGGAGGCGGGGCGGGGGGGGGGGGGGGGGGGGGGGGGGGGGGGGGGGGGGGTGGGGGGGCGGGGGGGGGCGGGGAGGGGGGAGGGGGCGGGGCGGCGGGGGGGGAGGGGGGGGGGGGGCGGGGGGGGGAAAAAAAATTGGGGGCGGGGGGGGGTGGGGGGGGGTATTGTTTGGGGGGGGGGGGTATCGGAGGGGGGGGGGGGGTGGGGGAGGGAGGCGGGGGGCGGGGGGAGGGGGGGGGGGGTGGGGAGGGGGCGAAGGGGGGGGGGGGCGGGGGGGGGGGGGGCAGGGGTGGGGGGGGGGGGGGGGGGCGGGGGGGGGGGGGGGGGGGGGGGGGGGGGGGGGGGGGAGGGAGGGGGGAGGGTGGGGGGGGGGGGGGTGGGGGGGGGGGGGGGGGGGGGGGGCGTGTGGAGGGGGGGGGACGGGGGGGCCGGGGGGGGGGGGGGGGGGGGGGGGGGGGAAGGAGGGGCGGGGGGGGAGCGGTGGGGGGGGGGGGGAGGGGGGGCGGGCGGGGGGGGGGGGCGCAGGGGGGGGGGGGCGAGAGGGGGGGGGGGGGGGGGGGGGGGGGGGGGGGGGGGGGGGGGGGGGGGGGGGGGGGGGGGGGGGGGGGGGGGGGGGCGGGGGGGGGTTATTTTTTTTGGTGTGGGGGGGGGTGGGGGGGGGGGGGGGGGGGGGATGAGGGGGGGGGGGGGGGGGGGGGTCTCCCTCATCCCTTGGGTGGGGGGGGGGGGGGGGGGGGGGGGGTGGGCGGCGGGGGGAGGGGCGGGGGGGGGGGGGGGTGGGGGGGGGGGGGCGGGGGAGGGGGGGGGGGGGGGGGGGGGGGGGAGGGGGGGCGGGGGGGGGGGGGGCGGGAGGGGGAGGGGCGCGCGGGGGGGGGAGGGGGGGGGGGGGGCGGGGCGCCGGGGGGGCGTGGGGTGCGGGGGGGAGGGGGCGGGGGGGGGGGGGGGGGTGGGGGGGGGGGGGGGGGTGGGGGGGTGGAGGGGGGGGGGGTGGGGGCGGGGGGGGGGAGGGGGGAGGGGGGGGGCCGGGGGGGGATGGGGGGGGGGGGGTGGGGCTGGGGGGGGGGGGGGGGGGGGGAGGGGGGGGGGGGGGGGGGGGGGGTGGGGGGGGGTTGGGGGGGTTATTTTTTTTCGGGGGGGGGCGGGGGGGGGGGGGGGGTGCGGGGGGGGGGGGGGGGGGGGGGGGGGGGGGGGGGGGAGGGGGGGGGGGGAGGGGCCGGCGGGGCGGGGCGGGGGGGGGGGGGGGGGGGGGGGGGGGGGTGGGGGGGGGGGGGGTGGGGGGGGGGGGGGGGCGGGGTGGGGGGGGAGGGGGGGCGGGGGGTGGGGGAGGTGGCCGGGGGGGGGGGGGGGGGGGGGTGCGGAGGGGGGGGGGGGTTGGGGTGGGTAAGGGGGGGGGGGGAGGGGGGGGGGGGGGCGGGGGGGCGGGGGGGGGGGGCGGGGGGGGGGGGGGGGCGGGGGGGGGTTATTTTTTTTGGGGGGGGGGTTATGCGGGGGGGGGGGGGGTGGAGGGGAGCAAGGGGGGGACGGGGCGGGGGGGGGGGGCTGGCGGGGGGGGGGGGGGGGAGGGAGGGGGGGGGGGGGGGGGGGGGGGGGGGCGGGGGGGGGGGGGGGGGGGGGGGGGGGGGGAGGGGTGGGGGGGGGGGGGGCGGTGGGGGGGGGGGGGGGGAGGGGGGGGGGGGGGGCTGGGGGGGCGGGGCGGGGGGGGGGGGGGGCGGGGCGGGGGGGGGGGGGCGGGGGGGGGTGGCCGGGCGGGGGGGGGGGGGGGGGCCGGGGGGGGGGGGGGGGGGGGGGGGGTTGAGTGGGGGTAGGGGGGCGGCGGGGGGGGGGGGGGGGGGCGGGGGGGGGTTGGGGGGGGGTAAAAGGGGATTTTTTTAGGGGGGCGGGGGGGGGGTGGGGGGGGGGGGGGGGGGGGGGGGGGGGGGCGGCGGCGGGGGTGGGGGGGGGGGGGGGGGGGGGGGGGGGGGGGGGGGGGGTGGAGGGGGGAGGGGGGGGGCGGGGGGGGGGGGGGAGGAGGCGGGGGGGAGGGGGGGGGCGGGGGGGTAAGGGCGGGGGGGGGGAGGGGGGGGGGGGGCGGGGGTCGGGGGCGCGGGGGGGGGGCGGTGAGGGGGGTAGGGGGGTGCGGCGCGGGG
>JAMKCH010010917.1:25000-100240 GCA_023653785.1 Ophioderma brevispina
CTCAGGGCCTTGCACATATATCTTAGAGACCAGTGGCGGCACAGGACACATTGTCACAACGTTTTGGTTCATTTAAAAAAAAAAAGGGTTTAATGAAGGGGCGTCAAAAGACCTATATTGCAAGATGGTAGTTGAAACAGTAAGAATAGCTTACAAATCTGCTAATGAGACGATTTAAAATTGGCAAGGGCCCATGACAAAAGGGCATGTCTAATTCCTGGGCCCATCCTATTTAAAGTTGTTTCATAGCGGAGATAATGAGGGCCCCCAGCTTTTGGGCTAGTGAAAACACCTGTACTCGTTTACATTAGGGATGTTGCATGGAATGATGCATCGTTCTCGAGATCTATGCTAGAGACAGCTAGGAAAGGAAAAAATACCCGAAAAAACAGGCTGTCTCATTATGTATCACATAGTTTTTGGTTACAAGATTAATGTTTGTTAAATATTTGCGTAGCTGTAGTTTGTAAAAATTGCCATAGCCTTTGTTTTCAATTGGTTGTTTGTTAGGCAGGCAAAGTTTATGTCAAGTTATTTACCCAAGTTCAGAAAGAGTTACTGATTTTTGCAATCTGATGTGCATGTACAAAATGAAATGACACGAACAAGTGGTTCTTCAGTTACTGAGACCGATAATGGACATAGGCCACCCACCTCCGGAGGGCTTTGAATTCTATGCCATAAAGTTAGAGTCGGTAAGTATAAAAAGTGTTATGGGAACTGAAAATTTCCAATTTGAAATTACTTTACTAACTTTTTATACTTAACCGACTTGCGATTCCCACCATCATCCCCAACTTATCTGTCCTATGTCAGTTTATAATAGTTATAGGACGGAAAAAAATGGTTACTTCCGGGATGGGGGATATAAGGTACACCGAGAATTTCGCATGGGCGGGTATGTCCAGTGATCCGGGAAATATGCAATAACGTTAGAAGGCGGTAAGTATAAAAAGTTAAGAAAAAGTAATTTCAAATTGGAAATTTTCAACCCGGGTACTTGTAATAATCTTGGGGCGGGTACCCGAAGCGGCGGGTACCCGAATCACACAATTTGCCACCAACTGACTTTTAAAAAACAACCCCCTCTTTACCAGAATCCTTTTACTTTGAACTTATTTTCACCCATGTCTTAAACAACCATATTGTCATCATTAGTGGAACCAATTAATATGAAAATATGTAACATTAAAAAATTAGCAGAACTTGAGCCATTTGCATCTTCTGAAGTTCAGTCAACCTCCCAAAGGGTATGTAGCCACAAGTTATGGGGTTTAAAAGGTCATGGGGATCATTATTTTAGTATGTCTAATTCTGGCCTATGGATAGTGTAACAGATTGTAGAAAGTGCTGTCAAAATTAAATGATTTCAAATTTAAAACTTCATATCGTCGCTGGGCGGGAAAAACCTCATATGTGCATTTGACCTTTAAGAGCAAACCTCACATGTAGTAAAAATGGTAAAATGACAAAACCTCATATGTAACATTTTTGGGAGACACACAAAACTGAATAACATGCTTTAATGCCTTGCACGAGAAAAGTTTTCCTCTCTAATGAATGTATTTAGATAATTATTTACTCCAGATTCTGAAATAAATTACCATATGATTTACCATCATATTTGGCTTGAAATTTGAACTAGAACCCGATGTGACCAAAATGCACATGAGGTTTTAGCACTGACGTCCACTCTTTACAAATACACCTTTGGAGTTAAATATGAGATTTTTCCCGCCCAGCAACGATATTCAACCCGTAATTTGGACCAGGTAAAACCGAGGTCGAGCGGGTACCTAGGTTGCCGGGTATTTGTCACAACCCTAGTTCAGAGAGGGCAAACCCTTAGGAATTTACCGAGCTTAAACCACTTTGAACAGCGCCCTCCTATTGTGGCCTTTATACTTCTAAAAGGCTAATAAGTAGTTTCAACCTATTTTTTAATCAACAGGTATATAATCATCATGTCTAACAGAAAGAATAGGAACCTAAAATTTGCTAACCAGGCTAAAGCAGGCACAGGTGGTACAGGTATGTGAAATGCTAGAAATAGTACAATCAGCATTTTAACAACTGGGATTAGATTTTTTTCCACATCTGGCAAAACTTTGTAGTAACTTCTCATCTGAGCCAAGTTTAGGTTTTCAGAACCAAAGCTTGTCTCATTCAAAGTTGCTATCATAAGGGGACTTAAACTGAAACAGTTGGATTAGGTTTCCCCCAGCCAGCTGCAGGTGTACTTTATTATCCATTGGGATATAAAGGGAAATCCCCAGCCAAGGTGGGGAAATCTGCACAACTATTGCAATATGGGCCCTATGTTGATGGGAAAATTAAATATTGCTGACATTTAATATCATTTTTGGATGAAGTGTATGATTGAATATCCAGCAGGATCTATCTGACATCCCCAACTTAATGACGGACAGGAACATTTAGCGCTACATAGTGAACATCATCTCGGCTGTGGCCGCTAGATAGGTGATTGCATAGAATAATTTATTTCAGGCAGTAGAAACTTGCATGTTTGTACTGTCTCAGACTGCTTTTAATTATTAATTCATGCTCTAACACATGTGTCATATGCAATTGAGTACATAATTTGTGCTATGCTGGAAAACTATGATGAGCTGGTAATAGCAATTTTGTACAATACCAAGTTATCGGAATCCACTTTATTTGGGACAGTCTGCAGTTTATAAATTCACAGCATGCTAGTAAATCAGTGAAAAGGGCCAATCATGGTTTGCTTATTGTAGAAGCTAGTTCTGTTTGAACAGTTGGTTTTAAAAAGTAGTAGATGAAGAAGTAATGCTGGCTTGTATTCATGCCTTTGTAAGATGAAGAACAGGTGAATTTGTACCATATTTTCAAGTCAGAATGTCTCAAATAAAGTTTAAAGAGAACAAAAAAAAATACATTGGGCAGCGTTCCTGCTCTGAATTCTTGTTGCCTGATCTTGATTAATGAGTCGTTGGAAACCTGTCGAGCTTTAGAACCATCGACCCAAGTATCCAATACACGTTCATTATATGCAATGCATCATAGCACCAAAAATTTTGGTTGTATAGTGTAAATCTATAATTTTATCTTAAAGGTTTCATGAGTTCTTAAAAGTCTAAGGAATGCAACAGCCGAATCGGTCTTGACATCGCCAACAGAGGAAGAGGAGGAAGAGAAGAAAGTAACTATGATGGTTACAGTGGTCACTGAGAAGAAAGACGTGGCCATGAATGGTACCGTGGCGATGAATGGCACCTGGCAATGAGAAAAAGTGGCGATGAATGGCACCATAGCCAAGGAGAAGAGGAAGTGATCGTGAATGTAATGCCGTTATGAATGGTAACGCGGCCGTGAATGATTATGCACATAAAATTACCCACCAAGCCCTTAGCGGGCATGTAGAGCAAACACATTTCCATACATTACTGAAAACATAAAGTGGAACCTCTCTTTGAAAACATTAATTCAAAGTGTTGTAATTTCCAGTCCCCCTCCCCAAAAATCATTTTCCAGAAAAAAAAATTGCATCATATCAAAAAAAAGGGGTCAGTGTGTAAATATTGCAGAATGGTTCTATAGGTTTAACCTGAATTCTTGTCAATGCGAGCTTTTCTACATCACGCTTATTATTATGAAGCAGTTATGATCTTTCATATGCAGGACATTTGTTGTCTAGATTATGTGTATTATGAAGAGACAGTACTAACTCTCAAAAACTTATTGTAAAAACGGAATTAGATTAACCATAATTTAAGTCTGGTGAATGTTTGTTGCAAAACTGGGTTTTTGCTGCAAAGCAACTGGGAAATCTAACATCCTCAATGTGTGTCTCTGGTTGTTAACGGATGAAGACCATTCTAGCGTTTGGCTTTTCCCCGCTTTGCTATCAGTTAGGAGAAAGCAGTCTCAGTATATGTTCAATCTACTAACCAATCTATACCCATTGTCGTGACCACAACTAATGTTGCAGAGACAAATTTATTGCGTTATTCCCAACAATGGCATATGAGGCAAACAGACAAATAAGTTCCAGGAAAACGGGTTTGAAAATTATATCAAGTTACTGTATAATGACAGCCCACTAAAATTTGATATTATTTTATTAAAAGTAGTTATAGAAAATTGTAGTTGAAATTCAAAATTTATATCCTCAAACAATTTAAATGTATGAAATATGGCTACAAAATTACATACCATGCCACATGTATAATCCAAAATGTTACTTCTTTTAGTTGTGAGGAGTACACAAATGCAGAAAATATAGGCTCTGTGCACCTGTTGTAAGGCATGTATTGAGCTTGCCACCTCGATGAAGCTGAAATTGATTGTGATGATTTTCAACTGAAGGCGGCATATAATAATAATTGGGCAAAAGCATCGTTGGACTGTTATGCCGCTATATATAAAAAAAATGGTATTATTAATATATTGCTAAATCAATGTTAGGGCGAAGTTGGCTTTGTTATTCAACTCATTATGACATTAGGGTGAAATATAGCCTTCCCCCTAACATATCACTTTGTATTGCAGTAGTTATTCTTTTTGGATAAAAAAGAGAATAGTAATGTATGCAAATTAATGCAAATCCCAATAGAATAACAAGGATATGAATATTAACTTATTAAAAGAACTCATTATAACCAATGAATTATAAAATTTTTGCCTAAATTTATTATTGAAAATCAAAAAATTTTGAATGTTGCCAGCATTCTCGAGGCCTTTCTAATCAATTTTTAAAAGGACAACTGAATGTATCAATTTGTAACGTCCGAATATCTTCTGTTAAAATGTCATTAGTTTTCCTTCAAAAATGTGTTCACAATGAAAATTGTCAGAATCATGTTCCATTATAAAAAGGTATTGCACACTAAATTAAGTGGGCAAGTGCAGTAGGTTGCTGCCCCTGCATAAGAGGTTTAAAAGGTGCAACGCGAGATTTTTAAGCTTCCATATTGGTCATATGTAGCAATTTCACATAAATGCTCAAAAGATTTCTTACCATGTGTTCGGCTACAGAAATGTCTTGAAAGTGAAACAAATGGGGATTTTTTATTTGCTTATATTTATATGAACAGAAGCTTAATTTTCGTATTTGCTCAATATGAATTAGAATTTCACTATTTTTGTACCAAGAATCTTTTCGCATCCAGCGTAATTATCCTTGTCAGGGGGTATTCTTGATGGAAAGTTTTGCATATCCTTGTAAAATTAAAGGGCTTTTTGACTTTTTTTTTCAGGACACCTGATAGGTGAAATCTCTCTTCGCACCATTAATGCTATGCACTTTTCATCTTGAAGTACTTTTGTTACTCTATCTTATAACATTTACTCTTAATTCACATTCCTGAAACCAAAAAGACTATTGACGTATTGCGACATTCCTGTGACTGGTCATTTCAATGTTGGGAAGAAATGATTTATGTATATATTGTTTTTTAGCAAATAAAAAAAATAAACACTTAAATTTTATTAGGTCTTGTTGTGCACCCTCTTTGTATAAGGGGGTCCCCCACCCCCCTGAAAACCACTTTAATTAACAGTGAATTTTTTTTCCCACAAAATATGTGCAACTGATATTTAAGGCAAAATAATACATAAAATTTGGGGGCAAAATACTTTACCAATAAAAATGCGCACAAAAAACAAAAATGTTGGGTCCCACGTTTACTCCCCTTATACATTTAAGTTTACGGTTTAATGCCTATGTGTAATATTGAAATGATTTATGGTATACATTGTTTCCATATTGCAAAAAAGAATTCTTACCCGTGTGCAGTAATCATGCTCGTACATTGGTTCACTTAGCTCAGGGGGGTTCTCATAGAGGCGGCCCGAGGGCCAAATCCGGCCCTCAACTGTTCTGAATATAAGAACATAAAAATTCAGGTGTATTTGGCCCTCAACGGAACTTTTCAAACATGTTCGGCATTTCTCTGCCCTTGGTTCAGCTAATATAAAATTGAGAACCCCTGACTTGGCTATTGTCCCATTCCCTAGCTAGTATTTAAGGTGTCTTTTTCTTAAAATGACTTTTTTTGTTGCAATGTAAGGCTTGAATTTAGCACTGGCTAAATAAAAGAATTAGGGACAGCTTTATTTAGTTAGAATACCATACCGTGTAGATAAGCAAACTATTAAATTCATTGGGACAGCATTGTTTAGAGGAGTAGAATATGTATAGACCCGGCAAAACTATGAAATTCATTTTGTATTAGTGAGCATTATGTTATATTATGTGGTGTATAATCAAGCAATACTTGATTTTTTAAAAAATTGTAGTTTTATAGTTTGCGATTTGCACAGGGTGATTCATGGTGTTGATGGGTGCATTTACTTTGCGTGGCATATAAAATATGTATCTTAACTAGCAGCAGTGTCCTATTCCTTCCAACTGATCTGTGTAAGCTTCCTACAGGGCTTCAATCCATGATGTTCATCACTCACTTCACCATGTTGGGTCCCCACCATGCAGATATTTATTTGGGCAACAGCAAAACTTGTCACTTATAGTGGCTGGAATTAATTCTCTGACTGAATCGAAGATATGCCAGCGTGAAGTGCGTTACAGACAGGGATAGCCCATCATAGAAATGCGGTGCGAGGATGGTCAAAGTATGCGCCAATCACTGTTGATGACGGCGCGTACATGCGGGTGCATGCGGACTGTCCGAGAAATAAATCCACTAAACCATTAGTTGATTGATAGTGTATCTGAAGCGTGGTAGCGACGTTTTATTGTAGGTAGACTACTAGAATACAGAAATATTTATTGGTTTATTATTGGTTTGGACAATTGCTATTGATTTGAGTCATCAGGGTTATATAGGCAACGTTCACTGTTTGCCATATGTTAAGTATTGGACAAAAAAAATCATGAAAGGAAGCCCATTAGCATTTGTGTTAGAAAATGAAATTAGCAGGTTAATGCTGGTGTTAATGGTGAGGGTAAGTATATACGTAATTTATCACTGAGTTTACGTTGAGGTTATTATGGAACTAGAGGGGATGCGTATAGCCAAGTTTAATTATTAAATGGAGGTGATCAAGAGTGTTTGTGTGCTAATATTTATTTCCATTTATAATGTGCCAGTTGTTTGTATATCACATATCTGTAGAAAGCAATTAAATCCCATTATGATTGAGGTTGCCGCATTGATCTCTATACAATCAATAGATCACAACGTATGTGTTAATTATTTGAGCCATGTGAATAGTTTTTGTTATTGTCTCGCCTGAAACTTTGTTCGCAGAACGTAGTACTTCACTTTTCCTGTCTGTCCTGTCCCGTCCGTCCCTTCTGTCGTCCAGGGTGTCTGTCTGTCTGTCATGCTGTCTGTGTGCCGGACGGCCCGGTGGTCACTGGCTTGTGTACGATTTATATCTGGAGTCCGTAAGGCTATGATGATGTACCGGGGTGGTACTTGGTGAAAGAAGCGGGTCCACGAGTTCTCGACCTGATTAATTTTGGGCGTAACGATCTAATTAGTATCTAATTTTGCATCATTAACGAAAATGTTGTACAATTTTTCTGGAGTTCCCGTAAGGCGTATGACGATGTAACTTGGTGGAAGGGAGGGCGGGGCTGGAGAGTTCTCTAACTTATTAGATTTCGGGCGTATTTCACGCAAATTAAGTATTCAAATGAGCTAATTAATATGCAATAAAACAAAAAACGCGTAATTGCTATATTTTTGAAACGGTACATTGGATACGGAAATTTCCTTCACTGCATGCAAGCCTATCATGGTGCGCATCTTTTTTCCACTTTGATCGTTGTGGTGATACAGCGGGTCAGGTATGGCAATGAGCTAATTAAATATCGTAATTACTGTAATCCTCTGAAAACCGTACATCGGATAGGCAAAAGTCCTTCGCTGCATGAAAGAATACTATCCCATGCATCTTTTGGGTGAATCCTAAATTTGGTCAAATTGCATGTGGGCCGATTAAAAAGGGGCAATTTTTTGATACAATTGATCTAATTAAATATGCATAATTGCTGTATCACACATGAATTGTTCATTGGATATGCAAAATTTCCTCGCTTACATGAGACTCTATGCCGTACATCTTTGGTATGAATCACAAGTGCGGTCAAGTGCAAGTGTAATCATTAAACGGGGCATTGTTTTGATGCAATTGATCTAATTAAATATGCCTGTAATTGCTGTATCTCATAAATGGTACTTGGATATGCAAAATTCCTTCGCTACATGAGAATACTATATGGTAACATCCTTTGGTGTGAATAATATTGTGGTCAAAATGAATGTTGCCACTTACGGGGCATTCTTTGATATTTTAAAATTGCAACTAATGATAAATGCTGGTCCATTTCAACCAAATTTTCTCAGGTGTCAATGGTCCAGTGTGAAATATACACCTTCAGAAGATTTGTTCAGGAGTTTGTTGACCTTACAATACAAGTAGGTCAGCATGTGTTTATTGGCAGTATATGGCTGTGTGTGATTTGGTGGTGAAAAACAGGTGTACATAACAAGACTTATCAAAAGGGGGGGACGTACACCACAACAAACTTATTAACATCAATTAATATAGCTAGATCAGTGCCCTTGTTTTCATTGATTTTTTTTAAAATGAGTTTTTCTACTTCTGGTCAGTCTTTGGGGTTCAGCCTGTTTACCTTCTTGGAAAATGTGAAAAATACGCAATGTGTAATTGTCGCATTTCGCCCACTTTTGGACACCGTAGGCGACTCAAATTTTAAAAGGGGTCCACATGATTTTTTTTTTTTTTTTAAAAAAAAAAAAAATAGTGTTGCCAAATTGAATAAATTCATATTTTTACGCAAATTTAGTGCATTTAAGTGATTTGCATGACTTTCATGATAATATATCTACAATGGAAAAGTTGTGGACTGGGGGTGGTGTCAAATGTAAAAGAGCAGGAAATAAGAATACATAAATGCAAAACACGGGGTGCTACTCCTAACATCTCTTGGTTATGCTATGTTGGGGACATTCAAGATTAATATCTCGGCCTAACGGAAGATGTTGTGACCTCTAGGTGCTATCAAATGAAAGAGTGAGAAGTATAGAATACTATAAAGATGCAAACCGGGGGTCTACTCTTAAACGTCTCTTACTTTTGCTCATGGGGGGGACTTTTCAAGATTAATATCTCCACAATGGAAAATGTTGTGACACCTAGCTGTGGTGGTCAAATGAAAGAGTGAGAGGTATAGGAAACTATCAAAATGCAAAACCGGGGGTGCTCTCTAAACATCTTAGTTATGATCTTGTTGAGACTTTTCCCCCCCTGATAATATCTCCACCAATGGGAAAAAATGTGTGACCCCTGGGGAGGTGTCAAATGAAAGAGCAGGAAAGTAAAGATACTATAAATGCAAAACCGGGGTGCTACTCCTTAACTTCTCGGAATTATGCTCTTGGGGGGTTTCAACTTGCCAAGATGCATATCTCCACAATGGAAAATGTTGTGACCCTAGTGGTGGTGTCAAATGAAATAGTGGGAAGTACAACTAGTTAAGAAATTGGAGTTTACCTGGTTGCACAACTTTTTAGGGGACACACTGGCCTCGCAAAGTTGACAGGGTGTGCTGCTTTTTGTCTTACAATTAAGGCGAAGCGGCGAGACTTGTGGTTCGAGAACGCTTTATTATCATGATTATGATGATTGAGACAATGTGAAGTTTTTACTACTAGTACTACGGCTGAAAAGGAAAAAAAGCTGATATCATGATATAGAAACACAGATTGACTGCCATAGTCAGCAATATAGTAAACATATATCATTCGGTCAAATTTTTACTGTCCATTTATCCAGTGAAATACAACAACACAATTCCTTAACTGTAAATGCATACAAATATGCATTTTGCCTAGAAGTGTTGCCATAGGGAACGTCATTGCCACACAAGCCATTCTTCGCATTCTGTGCTCCATAAGTCGCAATGTGTCAGAGACTTATGCGGCTCCAGCCATCAGGGATTGACACCCCTGTATGGCAATCTGGTGCTATAAACTGCTCGTTATTTTGCTATATAGTGCACCTTTGGTTGTAAACATTTCTTCTTTGATTTTGGGAGCACCTATTTTTACTCACTGCGGCTGGCTGTCGACGCCACCTCTGCACAATCTCAGTTTAGTAGGTTGCTGCTGTAAAGGGATTACTCGTACCCAGTACCAGTGAGGCTTCGGAAAAGTCAAAACTCAACCTGACCTCAGTTATTTTAACATCGCACTCCAAGGCATTCAAATTATGCTATCAGAAGGCGTGAAAAGAAACCGGTGAATCATGATATAAAACATTATTGAATGCATTATAGTGCAATAATTTCGTCAAATTTTGAATGTGTTGTTCTCTCGACTTGCACGTGAAATGTAAAAGTCAAAATTTGACCTCATATTTTTATGCATGCTCTAAAGGTCATGCATATAAGAGTGTCAGACCGCTTGCCGCTTTGCCACTATGATGGTGAAATTTACGTCACTGCGCAATCATGTCAGGATCGCTAGCGGTGATCCAAGCAGCAAAGCATCAAGTCAATAAATCAATCTCCCTGCTGTTCGGGCTGCGGCATTGCCCAAAGCAGCAAAATCGCATTGAGTTGACTTGAATTCAACTTTGGAGCGGTGCCGCTCATGACGTAGTTCCAAGCGATAGCGCCGCTTGACTATAACAGCTCGATCATGCAAGTGGTGTGTACCAAGCGGCTTGCTGCTGAGCGGCAAGACACTATGTAATCCCTTTTGCATTCCAATATGGTGGTACCGTCACAGAATTGGTTGATTCTATTGCTCTGTATGTCTCTTATTAGAGCCACATTTCAATTGGGCTCTTTTGAGATTCCCAATATAGCCGACAGTGGCTTCAAGTTTTAACCAATCCAATGTATAGAGATCAGTGGGTCTCCAACAAAATGAAGCCAAGAAAATGACACATAAACTGAAACTGAATTTTGATTTTGCTTGACAAATGATTCATTTAGCTTGATATCATCACAAATGATTGCACCATTATTATTTATATTGCTTATTATTCCTGAATATAGGCAAGGTTTTAAAAAGTATTTATATATTAATAGGGTTATAGTTAAAAGGTTATCTATTAACAGGGTTATAGTTGTTTAAGAAAAGATTTTAAAAATGTCTAAGAAAAGTTAACAATTAACAGGGTTTCAGAAATAGTTATCTTGTAAACACATTAACTTGACCTCTATAGAACAAAATAAGAAGTATTATTTTGGGACTCCCTGAATGACTATTATGCATGTTAACATTTGTACAAGGTTTATCAATAGTGTTACCTAGTTTATTTATACATTTTTTACATTGAAAGTTGTCAATACTAGTTCAGTTATGTTGAGATGTTTTGTTAGTGTCAAAAAGCAAATTTAAAGAAAGGAAGTAAACTAAAACTCTATGGGACCATTATACTAGATTCCACTGTTGTCTGGACTAGCTCTCATTTAGGTGTAGGTATTGAAAGAGCCACAGGGCTGTTGTACAGGTGGGGACAAATTACTGACCTCTACACATGGATAGCGGGTCTGAGTCGCTGATTGAAACAACATGAAGTTGCTTTTTGCCCTTCTCAATGTGGCAGGAAAGCCCGCTATCCATGTATAGAGGTCAGTGGTACAGATGAATGATTACAATTGTAATCCTTTATAATCCTTAATAGATTTTGACACTTGCCCAAAAGTCTAAACGGTGATGGAATCTAGGACAAGAGTTCCATATGTACCCCCTTGGAGTTCTACATAATTATAATTTTTTTGGGATAGGGTTAGGGTATTTGTTCATGTAAGGCCATCAATAAAAGTAATGTGTTTCATGTAGAATTTAAAGGGGTACATATATGCAAAAAGGCACAAAAAATAGTCTTAGAAGATTGTATGCATGTAGCTTTTAACATATTTTAGTCCATATTTTTTGTTTTTGTTTTTGTTTTTAACATTTTTTCCTTCTCAGATAAAATAGCTGTAAAGCAGCAAAAAAGGGTCAAATGTGCAATACAAAGTAAATCCTGCATTGTGCATTGGCCAAAAACATTTTTTTTTTTCATTTTCTTTTATGGATGCACCTTTTTTATGTATGTTGTTAATTTGGCTTAATGTGAAATTTGCATTAATTTGAGCATGTGTTCAGAGGAATAATGCGCATTGCTTGTATAAAATAAGTTGGGAGACGTGTTGAGATAACAAAAGCTAAAGTGATGCATCCGAGCTGAGTGAGAGGTGTAGACATTAATTTTATTTTTGGAAATTCCATTTTTGTGTGAAATTTTTGTTTTTCCATTAATCCCTGATTTGCTAATGTGTAATATGTAAATCCCCCTCCTCCCCTACACGCTGCTCCCACGACCTCCTGTGCGGTGGCGCACCGACCGGGGGAAGGGGCAAGTTGCCCCCTCTGGCTCGAAAAAGCGGGACGATATGGGCCAAATTGTTCATTTTTTATCCCTTTTTTGGGAATTTCAGGCCAAATTTGGGCAAAATTAAGTAAATTTGGCAATTTGTCAAATTCAGACGTAATTGGAGCAAATCACTGGGACGATTTACAAATTTTGCCCCCTCTGGTGGGACGACTTGGAAATTTGCCCCCTCTGGGTCGACTTCCTCGGTACGCCATGCTCCTGTGGAAAAAGCCCATGTCTATACAACCTGGCCCGGCAGGCATTCCTGTTGTGTTCGGTTGATGATGCAATCGCACGACTTAGTGTCTGCTCTCCACTGCTATAGTTTGAGCCTATGGAACTTGGGGTCTTGTGTGTTCCACACCCATCAATATCCAAATTGGCCACCCACCGCCTTTGTCTAGCAAAAGTTATTCAATGCAAGAGTTAACTCTATTATTCCAACTGGCAAAAACGAAAATAGAACAGGTATTTTTCATCGCATGATTATTAATATTTTGTATCCGGGTTGTGCTTGATATCGATTGAAATAATAGTATATTTTGAGTTAATTATGTTCAAGCACTATTGTTATAATCATCAGTACATTCATTTTATCAGTGCTATGATAAATGTAAAATACAATTCATGATATATGAGTATAATATTACATATTATTTAAAGATCATGGTGGATTTACTTTGCAATTACTCTAATTGGGCAATTCTTTATTTTCACACACTTGCATTTTATATTATTTGAGAATCACCTATGTGAATGTATGCAAATAGGGATTTTGTATTGATGTTGTTAGTAGCTTTCGTTTTAGGGTAGGTGTTCTGAATAAAGGGCAACTAAAACTGGCTTATTGGTATCAAAAAGCTGTTGGCACAAAGCAAAGAAAAATTGTTGGAAACAAGTTTTTAATCACATACACATGGTTATAAAGCCTATATGCCCAAAATGTTATGCATTTATGACAGTTCGTTAGAATGGATTTCAATTATGCTTGGTTCACGGTTAATGTAATTATTGTTGGTTGTCGGCTGTAATATTTTCCAGTTTTTTATGTATAATTTAGCATAATTGAGGATTTAAGTAATGCATGAAAGCCCTTTTTCTTTTCTTTGTGTTATTGCAGTGTTAGGAAAGGCATACCTGGATTAGTTTTTACCGAGGCAGCCTGTTTGTATGAAAGTAATTAACCATTCGGGACACTCCACTGCTTGATTATTTTAATGATTATCAGGCTTTGAGGAAGCCACGTGTTGAAAATAATCCAAATCATGATATCATAACATCGGATGATACCGCCCAAAATTTATTGGTCCTCTATAGTTTTAAAATATTGGGCGAGACGCAGAGACGAGCCCAATAATTTTGCAACTCATAGCTGACCAATTAATTGGGCGCAATCGATCCCAATTTTTATGAAACTCGGATATTGGCCCATGCTGGGAGTTCGTATCGGGTGGTAACTGGGGGTATTTGGGTTTAAATGTGGTTTCATCAGTGGAATTCAAAAGTATTTTTATACTTGATCATTTAAATGATTGGGGTATACAGTATATAAAGTGAGGAAATGCATCTATTCAATAGTCTTTAACAGCAAAAGCACTATAAAGAACATGATAGATGAAATAAGACGAATTAACCTTTACCTGTGAGATACGATTGAGCTATGACCGAAAGTGGCTGATAATCATGTATTTTAATTGAGTATATTTCAGCCCACTATTTGCAATTTAATGTATGGACATCTTGTATCTTTCATGTAGCTGGAGTTGGTAAAGATTGCGATGTTTGAAGTAAACCCCTGTGACTCTGAAGTATGGATACCGACTTTCTTTAAAAAGGCTGACTCGGAGATTCCAAAATATATTTTTGTGTAGTAATTAAAAATAGCCATCTGGAATAAAGATAGTCACGTAAAATGCTAAATCCAAAGTTCGAGAGAATTGGATTTCATTTTCATGCAGTAAGTAATATGCACATTTAGCATAGTACATAGGATACCGTGTACATACCAAAAATTGGGATCCGGAATTTATAACAAAGTTGTGATTTTGTATAAAGGATTGATGTGAGCTTAGTTAGGTTAGTTACACATGTTAGTATAGGACAAGAAGTATTGGACATACACAAAAACACGAGTTGTTTGAAAATTGGTGCGCCCTCATCGGAGAAAATCTGAGTCGGGCCTTTAAGTACGCATAAGTAAAATTGCCATGGGTATATGTGTGTGCATAGTCACTCCATACTTCAGACAGACATTTTATATATGGCAAGTCACAAATCTGAAACACGAAGGTATAACATGAATGTTGTATTTAAACATTTTGAATATTTGCACCCCACTGGATCGTTTTGATATTCAATTTACATATATAACTAGGCAAGGAAAATTACCAAAAATTGGTAAGCTTGTGAGCTGAGCCTGTATTTGCAGGCAAGCAATAAGAAGGCTTTTCACATGAGCAGGAGATCGATCGACTTTGCGATCGCGATCGCCGTTTTTGAAGAAGTGTAGCAAATTTTCTGAATAAAGACGCGCAGCCGCAATAGCGCCTTAGTTACGATGTTAAAGTTTTCCAAAGAAAGGTTTTTTAGAGCTGCTACTTCACGCGAAATATCTTTTGAGGGCATTTACGCCAGTGGTTGTAGTGACTTCGTTTTAAGGCTGAGGTACATGCCATCTTTTAAATGATAGGACTTGTCACCTTGGTTTGCTTTCGCACAGAAATGGTGAGTTTCCATTCATGAAATTGAAGGAATGAGTAAGGAACCCGGCAACATGGTGGAATTAGATCTTAGGTAAGTGACATTTATTGAGGACGAATGTCGTGCTGTTACTTGAGGAAGAACAACAGTGATATGTGTGCCAGAGTTTGCGAAGTATTATTATGAATTTGGTGGCTGGTTTGCAGTCTACAGACGGCGATCGATCGCAGATAGAAGGCGATCGATCACGGCTCAGTGTGAAAAAGCCTTATTGTGCTCTATTGACTTCATGTAGATCATTAAACCATTTACAAACATGCAGTGTTCCAACAACATTAATGGAATAACACTGTAGAATATAAATTTGTGAATTACACAAAATGTTATGTAATAGTACAGTATCTATCGACCGTCCCATGTTCGTAGATCTTCCACCGCAAAAAAAAAAACTGAACCTCAAAAATTCCTTTGAGTAGCCTTAGGACAGAAGGTGAACGCTTTATCTGGTTTTTGCTGCCGCGGTGTTGGCGAATTCATACCAAACACTCTTCGCAATATCCCCACGCTCTCTAATTCAAAAAAGTTGAAAACTGCACTCTTCATTCAAGCTTGTCCTGATTCACAAAATTTAAGTTTGTGGTGTGTTTCATGTTACTGTGCGCTATGAGTTCTTCGGAAGAGTGTGGCCTTATAAGAACAAAAAAAAAATTTATTATTTTATATTTTAATTGAGGCTTACTATTCTACTAGGTTCTTCCTAATCTATTCACAAAAACCGGTCAAGCTTACAAAAGACTCAAAAATTAAGGAGATATTCTTTTGACGGATTGGTACGAAGTTCTTAGAAATGTGGAGGGCTTCAGCAAATGCGAGAGGCATATGTTGTTAGGAATTCCATGAAATTTCTACATGCTGAAATAAGAAACCAACATTATGAAAACCTTTTGAAGGTGCTTGTTTGACTCTTTTTTAAATTGTGACCCCGTGAAAACTTATAACCAAAGGTCTTGGATTTTGAAAAATGTTTTAAATCCTGGGGTTGGAAAAGGTGAATTTGAAGGTCTTTAGAATAACACTTCATCCAGTCAACAAAAAAAAACCCACTCAAAACCGGTCAAAGCAGACTAAAAATCAACAAGCAATTACCCATTGAACAACACTGAACTCTTAAGTGCACTAAAGTGAAAGTAAATTTATTTTATATAGCTTCAACAGTGCTTGATTTCAGGTTTGGTTTTGTTTTCATTGCCGTGGGGTTGGTTTGAAGTACTGGATTTGGTTTTGGGCTTGATTTGAGCTAGTTTTTGGGTGGGATAATTGTCTGTAATGCAATTTCCTCTCACGGGGAAGATTAGGGAAGGAAGATTTTCAGCTTTCAAATTTTTTTATTCCCGAGATGACACAAAAAAACTGTTTTCAAGGTTATCCATCAGTTAGCTCGTAGTGAATACGGATTGCACTGTGCATTCTCGCTACATCAAGCTGCACGTTTGTTTTCTGACGATTACATGGTGAGCTATGGCAAGTGCCAGGAGCATCAGATAGCAAAAAACTGATTACATATTAAATCGGATGTGATACAATCAGAACAGGCACCTAAGTGTTAAAAAAGGTTTACAATTTTTTGGCGGAAACTTAGTTGTATTTCTTGGTTGAATCTAGCATTAGAAAGCATTATCTGAGTGGATTGTTAGGATGGATAACAATTTATATTGTATATGTTGTTGAAAGCAGAAAAAGGGGCTTAGTTAGTGTGTGAAAAAACAATTGTTTGATTTGTTCGCAGCAAAATCGGAATAGGTTCTTAGTGGGTGGAATTCAAGTAACAAGTTAGGCAAGAGTTCCATAGGTACACCCCCCCCCCTCAAAGGCCTAGAAATAAAAATGTGAATTTAAAAGGGGGTGGGGTACATATGGTTCGGGGCGTCCGGTACATTATGGAACTCTTTCCAAATTTATATTCTGTTTGCAGCTAAGTAGGGTCTTTGTGTTGAGATAACAATTTTATTTTGTATCTGTTTGCAGCAAACAGGAATAGATCTTAGTGTTTGTAGAGATAAAATTGTTATTTGTGCTGCAAGGTTTGAATAGGTCTTGTGTGAGGCTAACAATTTTACAATTGTGTTTCTTGCATCAAACAGGGAAAACGTTTTCAAAGGTGTGATTGAGAATATCGATATGTTTATCGTTTTGCAAGAAAAGCGTATTTAGTATTTTGTGGCGAGAAGAATAAATGTAAAGAAAAATTTTTTGTTTGTGAAAAGAGAAATAAAAAGATTTATAGAAAGTAGGATTTAATGTATCAGGTTCTGTTTTGTATTTGAGTGGCTCTAATCACAAGAGATGGTGGCAGGAAGTGGGGGGACAGCGACGATGCTAGCATCGACTAAAGAAATCACTCCCTGTATATATATGATGGGCGCGTCTGTCTGTCCTCGGTCTATTTTGGTTTTAAACGTTGAATTATTTTCTGGTTCAAGCCGGTGGGTGTAGGAATTAAAGCATAACATTGCGCTTACCCTTCCGTAAATATTTTAAGCGATGGGGTGACTTATGTAACAAATAAGAATATCAGACGCGCTTTATTCTGTATAACGACAGCCAACACCCAATTTATAGGCCTGTGGTGCATCCTCTACCCTAATTCTTCAGCACTGCCTTTTAGGGCCTTGCAGTGCAATCCTCTTACTAAGAAAAGATTAGATCTTAAATTTATAAGCCTGTGGCACACTTCTATATCTAAAGGTTTCTTTTTTACCCAATTATTCTTTGAGCCCTGCCCAAAGTGGCTACCAACCAGCGGTGCAACCTTCTTTCACATTTGGTCCATGTAGAAATTGCCATTTGACCTCTGGGGTTGAGCTTTCCAAAAGGCACATCACGTGCCCAAGGGCTATAATCCTGCAAAATTTGGGCCCTGAGGCTGCTGTGGTTCTTGAGTTATAGGTGTCCCTATATTTTCACATTTTGCCCTTAACCTTTTGACCTCTAGGGTTGAATACCCAAAAGAAACATTGGGGCCCAGGGGATATTAGCCTACTAAGTTTGCATGGCTCCGATGCTGCTATGGTTGTGAGTTTTGGGTATCCTTTGCAAGCGTCTGGAGGAGAAGGAGAACTACATGTAGATGGCACACACATGTATATGTGCCATGGAGCATGCGGACCTTTGATCTCTGGATTTTAGATACGCAACATGCACATTATGGACCCAGGGGGCAATAAGCCCACTAAGTTTGAGCCCTATATTTTTACATTTGGCCCCTGTATTTAACTTTGACCTCTGGGATCGAGATACCCAAAAGGCACATTAGATGCCCAGAGGCAATACGGCCACAGAGTTTGGGCTCCAAGGCTGATGTGGTTCTTAAGTTATGGGTGGAACTATATTTGACGTTTGGGCCCCTGTAGCCCTTGACCTTTGGGGTTGAGCTATCCAAAAGGTGCAATGGCTATAAGCCTACAAAATTTGGGCCCTGAGGCTGCTGTGGTTCTTCAGTTATAGGTGTTCTTATATTCTCACATTTAGCCCCTGTTGCCCTTGACCTTTGGGGTCAAATACCCAAAAGGAACATATAGGGGGCCCAGGGGCTATAACCTACAATGTTTGAGTTCTAAGGCTGCTATGGTTGTGAGTTTTGGGTATCCTTTGCAAGCGTCTGGAGGAGGAGGAGAACTGGACGGCACAGCTAGCTGTGTTTAGCAAACATGGGTATATTCGCATGTGCCATGGAGCATGCGGACCTTTGATCTCACAGTAGTGTAGCGGTTTGGACTGCAAAATTGTTGACAACCCCTCCCCTCGGTACAACAAAACGCAACCACTTCTATTCGAAAGATAGTAATAAATAATTTTAAAAATGATGGTTGTGGTCAAAAACTTTGGTGGCAGGGGTGTTTTTTGGGTAAAAAAATAACGTTTTTGAGCTAAAAACTTAAGAATATCAAGATTTATTAATTTCTTAGCAAAACAAATTTTAATCATCATGCCATACTTTCAATCTCTGACATTTATATTATAAATTTCTTGTTTTATACAATATATAAAGGGTCTAGAATTTTAGCCCGAAAATCACCTTTTTTCCTAAAAAAGCATCCTTTTTATCACGTGTCACCACAACGAGTATTACCTGAACCCTTTATGCAATGTATAAAACCTATATCAATAACAAAAAGGATACCACAAAAATAAGATTGTAATATTTTTACCTTAAAAAAATAATAATTTTGCTTAAAGTCCGACTCAGAGATTTCTGAATATAATTTTTTAATATATTAATTAAAAATAGTCAACTAGAACTAAAGATAGTCACCTAGAATGCTCAATTCCAAAGTTTGAGATGAATCAGAGTTTTCGTTTTGATGCAGTAAACATTTATGTGTATGTAACAGTGCCATAGGATACTGTGTATTACAAAATTTCCGGATCCGGAATTTTTAAACAAAGATGTGATTTTCTATATGAAGGACTTAGATTTGAGCTTAGCTATTTCACACAGTGATTAGTGTATGGACAAGTATTATGTACATGCAAAAAACACAATTTGTTTGAAAATTGAGGGCGCTCTCATCAGGAAATCTGAGTCGGCCTTTAACTTGCAGCCCAAATTTCATTTTTCAGCATAGAAATCATCCCTGCCTCCATATATTTCAACCACAACCATCATTTTCTTAAATATTTATTCTTCAGATAAAGGTGGTTGTGTTTTGTTGTACGGTGGGGAGGGGTAACTCGAAAACTAGAGCACTTTTCAAGGCTCGGCCGCTCCGCTACAGGTCAAGATACCCAACAGGAGCCCAGTAGTCGATGGGACATGTCCTTCTATGCTGTTGTTTTGTAGTCTCCATCGGGGGGCTAGGGGAAAACCAAGTGTAAATTCATAATTAATTATTAAAATCATATAATCGTCTGTTCCCACAAATAAAACTGGCATATTTTCTTGAAAAAGAATAAAATGTCACTTCAATTTCATTTCCCCAATATCAGTGACTAGTGGATACACATAGACTTCAGCAAACAATGGAGTTAAAGATATTCAATCACCGGCCCGGTATGCGGTGTAGAAAAACACTTCAAATTCCCTTTCATCTGGGAGTGCAGGACCATTGTTATATTGTTGCGCAGCTGAAGAGATTTCAGCTGTTACGCTCTTCAATTTAGACTGAGTACTTTTCAGGACCAAAATACTTAACCTCATCACAAATAAGTAAATATTGCAGACGCTTATATAGGCCGTGTTTCATTAACTTTGGCCATGTTTTTCATCATTTATTGAAAAGGAAGAAACATGAACAACAGTACGGAGAATGTCGCTGGGCAAGCTTGATTTCCTACCCTGCTCCTACACCGTTCTATATCACTTTTTTGGTTCCCCTACTCCTAACAACGTTGTGCCCAGAACCAAAATCCGTTTTTATATATTAGTGGCTTTTAACGTCATTTCTTATTCAATTTTGACCGGTTTTCAGGAAGAAAATTTAGTGTCAACGACCATATTATAATACAGGTTAGTTATTGAGAGAGGACGGTATTTGTCACTAAACCCGAATCGTGGATGGTGGTAACACCTGGCATATAACAAGGCCCCTACATACCGGTCATTGTAATATCTTTAGCTAATGGGTTGCTGAAGTCTATACATAATCCATTGGTCTCTGTGATTGCGGAAAAAGAAATTTGAGGTGACTTTTATATATACTAATACATTGAGACAAAAGTTGGTCAAATACACGCAAATACACAATTTATAATATTAATAATTTTATATGAATTTACACTTGTTTCCCTAGCCCCCAGATGGGGACTACAGAAGTTGTTTATTACCAGTTGGTTATTGCTTCCAAGTCCCCATGGTCTAAGGGGGATTAATAAGCCCACCAAGATTGAGCTCTGAAGCTTCTGCGGTTCTTAACTTATGATTGGCCCCCTACATTTTTAAACATTTGGCCCACGTCCTTGAAATCGAGAGACCCAAAAGTCACATTAGAGGCCAGGGGTTAGCAGTACATTAAGTTTGGGCTCTGAGGCTGCTGTGCTTCTTGGGTTATGGGTGGCCCTACATTTTAATATTCAGCCCACTGTAGCCCCTTTGAATTAAAGGTCTGACTCAGAGATTCAAAATATTATTTTTTTGTTTGATTTGAATAATGAAAAAAATAGCAACCAGAACTAAAGATAGTAACCTAACCTAAAATGCACAATTCCAAATTTGAGATGAATTCGGATTTTTTCTTTTGATGGCAGTAAACATTATGTATTAGTTATTTACGTTCCAATAGGAATGTGTCTAAAAAACTTCCGGATTCCGGAATTTTTTTGGATTAACAAAGGTTTGTGATTTTATATATTGAAGGAATTCGATTTAAGTTAGCAATTTAACACAGTGATTAGTATTATGGGACAAGCATTATGTACATTGCCAAAAAACAAAAATTTTTTTGTGTGTCGCCTCTGAATGAATGTTCATGGAGGACATAACTAATTCCAAATTCTGTGTGTCCGTAGTCCGTCAGTATGACTCGGTTAACCTTTTTTAAAATCTCTGGAGGCTAAAAGCTAGATCCCGATTACTTCAAACTTGAGAGGATGATAAAGTGAGGGCCGCAGTATTATGTGTAGCTTTGGCTGCATTATTTGCATATTCATGGAATTTTTTTGAATAGCTTATTTTTTTTTTTTTTTTTTTTTTTTTAAGGTTTAACCTTTTGAAATGCTCTGCTGGCTAAACGCTAATCCCGATTTACTCACACTTGGTAGGGTATAAAGGTGAGGTTTGCCAAAATATTATGGGTAGCTTTTGGCTGCATTATTTGCATATTCATGAATTTAAGTAGCTTATGGCATATTTTTCAGGCATTTCAGTTAATTTTTTGAAATGCTCCTCTGCTGGCTAAACGCTATCCCCGATTTGTACTTCACACTGGTAGGTGATAAAGAAGTGCCTTTTTTTTCACTAATATTTTTAGGTGGTAGCCCTTTGGAATGTCATTATTTTGCCAGTCATTTTCATGAATTTTAATTTGCTATGGGAATATTTGTAACGGACATTTCGGTTAACCCTTTTTTTGAAATATTGTCTTGTCTGGCTAAACGCTAATCCCTATTTACTTCACACTTGGTATAGGGTGATAAAGTGAGGTCCAAAATATTATTTTTAGCGTTGGCATGCATTATTGCATATTCAATGAATATTATTAGCATATTTTGGCCGGTCAAAATGACACCCTTTCTCCGCAATGGCCTGTGTGCAGTTATCTGGAGTTCCGTAAGGCCGTATAATACTGTAACATTTTGGTGGAGGAAGCGGGTTAAAGAGTTTTCGAATTGATTTGATGTTGGGCTATTCCGGGGCAAATTACATATGAAAGGAGCTGACATGCTATGCAAAAAGCAGCATAATCGCTATATTTTTGAAACCGTAATCGGATATGCCCGAACGAAAACCCATTACAGTGCGCATCTTCTTTGCCATTTGAATGTTCATGATACATGCGGCGTAGGTTTGACCAAATGAGCAATTAAATATGCATGAATGCTGTATCGCTAAAATGGTACATAGGATATGAAAAAATTCCTGCACATGAAAAAAAAACTACGAGTATACCATACATCGTGTGTAATGTATGGAGGGGAAGGGTGGGGTGTAGAGGGGCGAGGGTGGGGTTGCGTCGGGGAGGGGTGGAGTGTGTCGGGAGGGGTCGGGGTGGTGGGATATGGGTGGTGGGTCGGGTGGGGTTTTGCGTCGGCGAGGGGCGGGTGATCCTCATGTGACCCTGGTGATTCATTGACCTTGGGAATGTGTGACCTTTGGGACCCCATTGCGACATTGGTGACCATCACATGACTTGCTTGACCTCACAAAGTTGGTAGGGTCGTGGGATGCGACGGGGGCGGTGGCGCTTTGTGTCAGGAGGGGGCAGGGTGGGGTGGCGGCAGGGTGACACCATGCGCCCCCCCCCCCCCCCTTTGTGACCCTATGCCGACCTGGACCCCATGTGACCTCAGTGAACCCATGTGGACCTCATGACCCCATGTCGATCTTGGGACCCAATGTGACCTGTGGGACCTCTGTGAACCTCTGCGGACTTCTGACCCCATGCGACCTCAGTGACCTTTGTGATCCCATGTGACCTTGGTGACATAATGTGACGTAGTGACCTAATGTCAACTTTGGACCCCATTCGCAATAACCGCAATGGCAGGACAACACTAGCGGTCAACGGCCTGTGATGTATTTCTCATACATTTCGGTTAAACTTTTTCAAATGCTCTGATGGCTAAACAGTTGCCCGATTTACATTATTTATGTTTTCAGAATCTTCCGTCCAGACCTTGTACACAGCAGCACCTTAATGTAAAAGTAAAACCAGTACTGAGACAGTGACATCGATGTTTTTGAGACAAGAATGAGTTTTAAAAGACCCGGACATGAGTTTTTCGGGCAGTGTCTCTGATTGGCTGAAAGTATGAAGTTAGTTAGGGATGTTCAATTTCTTTGGGGGGGTGTCATTATTTGGGTTTTGTTGTCTACTGTTTGAAATTTCGTGGGTGGTTCTTGGTGTCTTTGGTTCCAATTCTTTGGTGGTTCCTGGTGTCTACTGCCTGCATTTCTTTGGTTTTCCTAGTTGTCAAATGGTTCAATTTATTTGATACTTCTTGGTGTTCACTTTTAAAAATATTGAGAGTTACCATGTGGTGTTTATTACTTTTCACTAATGTTATAGGATATAGTTATTCTAAACTTGAACGGCCAGGTTCAAGACAGATTTGAAAAACATTAATTCAATCGATAATATGGATGATTTTTATCGCAGGGGATACAAGAATTTATCGGTCGCGCTATGAGTTTGAAAACATTGCGCTCGTCGATCCGCGACTCGCACATATTTCAAAAACTCTAGCTTGAACGATAAATTCTTGTATCTAATCCAACTCATCCAATATCACATCAAACTCTGTAATTTTGTATAACACACTGTGCTCCAGTGCATTCTCTTCTAATCATCATTTGCCAAACTATCATTAAGCAAGTGATCGCGCAAACCAGGCGACACTTGCGGTTTCGAGAAGAACCGCCTTGTTTGCGAAAAATTGCGGGCGGCCCCTCCTCAGGAAATCATCTGAGTCGGCCTTTAAACCTTTGGGATCAAGACACCAAAAATAGGGCACATTACAGGCCCAGAGGCCCACTAAGTTTGGGCTTTGAGGCTGTTGTGTTCTTGCGTAT
Organism: Ophioderma brevispina; assembly: GCA_023653785.1. Classification (NCBI taxonomy): domain Eukaryota; kingdom Metazoa; phylum Echinodermata; class Ophiuroidea; order Amphilepidida; family Ophiodermatidae; genus Ophioderma; species Ophioderma brevispina. Next base: position 49,332 of record JAMKCH010010917.1, read on the forward strand.
AGGTGGAACTATATTTTGATGTTTTGGCCCCTGTAAGCCCTTGATCTTTGAACGCTGGGGTCGAGATACCCAAAAAGGCTCATTAGGGGTCCCAAGGGCTAAACCTGCAAAGGGTGGCCTGACAGTCCTTGGTTCTTGAGTTATAGATGGCACAAGCAAGCATCTTGAGAAGGAACTTAGCAGCACGAGCACAATATATTCGCATATTGCACATTTGCAAATATAAGTACATCATATTACTCAATTTGGAGCAGTATAATCCCGATGGTCCCATCAAAGTGGACCATTTTTTTAACAAAACTTTTTAAACAAATCTTACAACTGCATTCGCTACCTTAAATTTATGATTACAAACAAAACTGCCACAGTATTGTAAATTAACTCATTATAGGCCCCTAAGTTCCAGACTGGCTAGTCCAAAAAAGGAAGTTTGAGATAAGCGAGTATAAAGTTTGATTACAGCCTCTAAAAAATAAGAAAATAAAGTATAAGCAGTATTCAGTTCATGTTACGTATACTTTTTTCAAAGTGATATATACCGTAATGTTCATAAGAAAGGCCCCGGGGGGCAGTGGCATTTTTCAAAAGCGAGGGCGTTTCTAACAGTAAAAAATGAAAGTCAAAAATCCCTGCAAAAAAATCCCTTACCCAGTTTATTAAAAAGATTACTGGGGGTCCAGATGAAATCCCCAAACAGCACTTTGACTTTTATAGAAAGCATGGTGACAACAGCGATGGATGATACAGATTACGATAGCATGGACATTTAAATCTGCGATTAGGTTTTAAGCTTAACTCATTTTCTGGAATTGTTTTATCCTAAAAATGGTAGGGCGTTTATTAGGAACAACACGGGTAGGGGCTATACATATCCCCCGGAGATTTTTAAGGCTGGGGGGGAATAAAAGGGGGATATATTAAAAAAAAAATGGAATTATTCAAAGTTTGATTTTTTTCAATGTATAGCTCAGTTTTAATATCATTCACCAACTTGTACCATGCACTAGTTAACACGTACACCGCCACATTGGTTAATTGCGTTAAGACAGACAAAATCAATGACGAAATAGTCTACAATAATGATTTCAACACACGCAGACTAGAGATACTGACATACAATTCCCACCGTTCATAATGCGTCCTATTAGAGGTCAGAATATATAAAGTCAACAGATATTCTACAAGTGTTGCGATTTTGACCACCACTGATTGCTCCTGGAGCATAGGTTGTGGCAAACATTCCAGAGCGGGAGTATTCATATATGGTGTGCTGATCACAATAGTAGTAGCGATTGATCCGTTAATGTTATCAAGAATTAGAATTGCAAAATTGGCAACACCAATCCTCGCTGGTCTTGTGATTAGGTGGCTGACCTCATGATACAGTGCTCTCGGGTTAGAATCTAGCTACTGCCTCTTTTAAAATAGATTAATTTCATTATTTTTTCAGATTAGATTGGGAAAAAAATTCTAATGTCCAAAAAAAAAAATAAGAAAAAATAATAACTGCCCTTTGAGGTCAGTGAGGGAGAAAGGCTCCGGGAGCATGGGTGGTGGTCTAAAAATCGTACCGTGTGAAGATGGTCTTGTCCTGGACTAAATGAAGTGGAGACAAGATTTGTATAACGGTTCAGCTAAAACTAAAAAAGAAATTAATGTATTTACCACCCACTTAAAAGGTCTTACTCAAAAGAGCGTTTTTTGAGTTGGTAGAGGCAAAGTCCCAAAAATGTGCAGAAAATGGTGGAAAAAAACATTCCTCCATAAACCGAACACTCCTAATTTGGGCAGCACAAGGGCAGTGGTTTGATTGAAAATTCTTGGACAAGGGCAACCAAAATGCCAAAAGGTGGGGGGAAATGGACCAAAATGGTTCAATTTTTCTCAAAATTGGGGGATATATCCCTCCACTCTAAGATTTCTGCCTATGAATGATTGATTGACAGAACAAATTATACTTGTTGATTTCACAAGTTTTAAAAGTATGTAGCCGAAATTTTGATGCTTCTAGAAGGATATCAAAGACAAACAACCATAAAGGGGAGTGTGTGATGCCACAACCTCGTCCCCCCAACCTTACATAAAAGAGTTGAGATTTTGATATCATCTGAACCGTTAACCTAGTAATCCATGCTGTACCTAATCGTGCTGCCAAATTAGTCGGAATGGTAAGAATTCGTGCAAGTTGTAATTTCTGTCCGTAAATGGACCCGAAATTAGAGCACCGTTGTCTATGGGACCATGGGAAACAAGGCAAGTGGAGCTATAAACACAAAACCGCACTATTGGAATCAACTCACATTTTGTGAAATAAGCTTTCTCAGGGATATCTAATGAAGTAAAACAAAAGGTTGCGGAGCATCACAAAATGCACCTTTAAATTTGATGAAGATCTACTTGGATTGAAATGTCAGTTTTTTGGGTTTTTGAGAAGCAGTTTGGGAACAGGCATTTATTTTTAACTTGCTTGATAAGTGGAAGTAGTGCGCATCATTTCATATCAATTTTGACATTATCGGCCTTACGGAACTCCAGAAAACTTGTACAAGGCCTTGCAGGACATTTTCATAAATTATTGCAAATAATACTGGACATTTAGCATATTTAGCCCAAAATTATCAGATCGAGGACAATCCACCCGCTTCTTTCCACCAAGTTACATCATTGTCGCCCTTACGGACTCCAGATATAAATGGTATACAACGTGGTTTAACATTTTTATACACGGACGGACCCGAACCGGACGCTGCTCATTTCAATAGTCCCCGTTCCAAACTCGTTTCAATTACTTTGATGCTTCAAAACTTCTAAAAACATGATTGCTTGATCGTTGCATGACTACTGCCAATATTAACCGCTGCACATTTTTTGGGTCATATTGTTGGGCAGTATGGGCTAGTCACACAGCAGTACAATTGCACTGCATGGAAGCTTCTTATGGGGCCATAAATTGTCCAAGATTGGCCTATAAATGTGGGTCAAGTACTTTGACGGCTTCCAACTAATAAAAAAATGTGGTCCTTGGACCGTTTGTGTCGTCTGCCGTCGTGGTTAGTGAATGGGCCAAAGGTGACATTAGGTCACAAAACAAGTGACATGCGGTCACTGGGTCACAACGGGTCATAGTGGGTCACCGAGGTCATATGGGGTTACAAGGTCACATGGGTCCACCAAGGTCACATGGGGTACCCCACCCTCCGGCCTCTCCGACGCACCCTCCCCGACGCAACCCTACCCCAGTAACTTGTGTGTTGAGGGGTCGGGGGGTATGCGTCGGGGGGGGGGGGATGCGTCGGGGGGGATGCGACGTCACTACCCCCCCCCCCCCCAACCCCGCCCGCAACCACCAAGGTTACCATCATCGTAGCCCTTACCGAACTCAACGGCATGCAATATAGCGATTACGCTGATTTTTGGGACATATTAATTAGCTCCTTTGCATATGTAATTTGCCCAAATATGCCTAACATCTAATCAAGTCGAGACTCTTTAACCCGCTTCCTTCCACCACGTTATACGATTAATACTTCTTACGGAACTCCCGATAACTTGTGTAGCACAAGCCTTGCTGGAAAGGGGTACATTTTGACCGGCCAAAGGTCACCTTGGTCACCAAGGTCCACATGAGGTCACCAACGTGTTCTCCCACCCCTTTCAACCAAGTTAATCATTTGTAGCCCTTACGGAACTCATATGGCAAGCATATAATTAATGATTAACATTTTGATCAATACACAGAACACACAACATACGACCAAAGATTCTATGCAATCAAATCAGGAGGTCCTTCTTCTCTTCTCTTGGATACTTTTCTCGCATTCCATGTTGGAATCACGAGAAGGGTGTGAGTGCGCAGTGATTTAATTAGTCTCTGACTTGGATGTCCTGATGTCTGAAGACAATAGTGATTTTGTGTTTGAATATGTTGTTATCTTCAATCGTCTGGATATCTGATGTAATGCAAGTTCCAGTCTGCACCGTACGAGGAACAATGATAACTAAATGAGTGTACGGCTGAATAGGGTATATATGAACTGATGAAGAGCGTCTAGTTTGACGAGTAGCCGGGCGCAGGTAGTCCAACACAGGAATGGCCCAAGTGGGCCCCTTAGGCTGTGCAATATATTGACCCGAGATATTTTCCGCCCTTGTTGAGCGCATATCCCAATCTAGCCCCCGTATGAGTTCTGTGGCACTTGTGGTCTGTTGTAATCGTTTGCACCTACGAGCAGGCTTTTCTATGGAATTTGCCTATCTCATGTATTGTTCTTTGGTGAATGGGTCCATACACTGGAGCAATTTCAATTGTTGGTCTCACTGTGAGATAGGCACTGTTTTGGTTTCTTTGGTACATGAGGAAAAGTTTCTCGGAGAAACCCAAGGGTTTTATTTGCAGATGCAACAGATTTATTTATGTGGGTTCCATTTTAAGATCTTGAGAGATTTCCACCCCGAGGTAAGAGTGCGAAGATGGTTCCGCAGACAGTACCTCCTAGGCACTGTAGTAGAACTACACACGGACGGATTTTTACTCATGTGGTAGCCTATACGGAAGCTACAACAGGTCTACCCTACAAGCTACTGCACAGTACACCCAGGGCTAATTGCGAGGCGTAGCTGCAAGCTGAGGGCTACAAGTACACAGTTATTAGGTAATGTGGCTACTCTGCTTTGCCTACCCCAATGGCTACCCTGAGTGGCCACTAGGTGGAGAGAAGGGTGGATGTTGAGTAGACCGTACCGGAGTAGACACGCAGATACCAAGTAGCTACCCCGCGGTTACCACGACCATTGAGAGGATGAAAATTTCATGAAATGAGGGCGCTATACACTCGGGCTCCGGTTAGCATTTTTTGAACGTTTTTAGGAAAATCATTAAGAAATTCAAACGGGCATCTCAAAAACCCCATATTCCCGCACTTGTAATAAAAAAATGCAAATATATGCCAGAATATAAAAAAAACACAAAAATTGGGACCATGAGAATACGCGTGGCTGAGAGCCGGGTAACACGTAGATACTCCACGACGGTGCCGACAGCCGCTGTGTGTACCCTATCACGTCTATGCGGCAAAAATACACAGGAATCTGACCGGCGAGTGTACGTTAGGGGGTAGGTAATCCTGTTAACTCGGTGGTAGCTGTGTGGTTATACATTGAGAAATTGGCCGTGTATTGGTGATCTGATCCAGCGACCCTGAGGACATAGCATTTCTGTGGGTTGAATTGCATTGTTGCCATTTCTTTTCCCCATCAAGAGTTTGTTTAATCGTCCTGTAGTCCTAGAGGTGGTCGTGGTCAGAAATTATATTGGAATACAAAACACAATCATCTGCAAATAAACGAACTGATATGAGTATGTCCGGTAAGTCATTAATGTAAACTAAGAATAAAAGTGGTCCGAGCACTGTACCCTGGGGGACTCCAGATTTAACTTTGACCCATTGAGAATGTTCACCCCCTACTACTACCCGTTGCTGTCTGTCCTGAAGAAAAGAAGAAATCCATTTATTGATGTTACCAGATATGCCATATTGCTGTAATTTGAGGAGAAGACGGTGGTGGGGTACAGTGTCGAACGCTTTCGAGAAGTCCATAATTATCATGTCGGTTTGTATGCGTCTGTCAAATGAAAAGAAAAGGTCATGCATGGTTTGAATTAGCTGTGACTCGCATGAGTGGCCTCGTCTGAACCCATGTTGGTATTTAGTGAGGATATTGTAAGTATCAAGGTGTTTCATAATTTGTGAATGTAGCACATGTTCTAAAAGCTTGCAACACACACTTGTGAGGGAGACTGGTCTATAGTTCTCCGCACGGGTACGATCCCCTTTTTTATATATTGGAGAAATGTTGGCATTACGCCAATCCTCTGGTAATTCTCCAGTATCCAAGGATGCCTGGAAAATTTTTGTAAGTATAGGAGCCAGTTCATGGGAAGCCTCCTTCAGAATTTTTGGGGAAATATCATCAACCCCTGCGGCTTTGTTTGGGTTTAATTCTTTCAGAAGCTTCTCAATTCCTGGTGTGTGGATTGTAATATTTTGGATATTTTGAGTAACACATTGTGGGAATGACGGAATAGATTGCATGTTCTCCTGTGTGAATACTGATTGGAATTGTCTGTTCAGAATCTCAGCTTTTTGTTTATTTTCTGATATTAGCACCCCATTGTCTTTTAGTGCACCAGTGGTATCCTCCTTGATATTTTTTATGAAGGACCAAAATTGCTTCTTTGACTCAAGACAAAAATTTCTCACATACTTTCTGTAAGAAAACCTTGTTAACCTGTGTGTGTCCTTTCTTAGCATTCTGAACTTATCCCAGTCTGAGGCACTTCCACTTTTACGGGCCCTGTTAAAGGCTCTTTGTTTGCGTCTTTGGAGTCTCTTCACCTTTGGATTTATCCAAGGTGTTTTGTTTTGTCTGCTGATAACCTTAGATGGAATATTCTTATCCATGGTGATTTTTAAATGTGTTTTGAAATTAATCCACATCTCTTCCACAGAATTAATAATTAGGCTCTGCAAACTCTTCACTGAACTTGGTTAAGTCAGATTTGATGCCAGGCATGTTAGCTTTGCTATATATGTAAGCTTTATGGGGGTTTTTGTTTGAAAACCTTAGGATACGTATTTATCACCAGCACAGGGATTCCATCGTGATCACTTAAACCAGGAATCAAAGAAGATTTTTCAACTAAAGTAGAATTGTTGGTGAGAAATATGTCAAGAATATTATCCCGACGGGTTGGCTCCGTAACCATTTGCTCAAGATGGAAATCATTTGCAAGATCTAACATTTGCTGACAAATACCTCTGACATTAGAACCAGTACGGATAGTTTGTGATTCCCACTGTATATCACCAAGATTGATGTCTCCTCCAATCCAAATATGGTCTTTATGAGATCCTTTGATTTTGGCTAAGGATTTATACAGCTCATTCATATAATTGGGGTCTTTTTGATTTGGTGGTCACGCCAACATGTGCAATTTTCTTTTACACGAGAAGCCAATCGAATCACTGTGACCTCAATAGCTGGTGGAAAAATACTCTGGAAAATGTCCTGATTTGAGGTCTAAAATACCCGAATTCATTATTAATTATTGTTGCGGAATGTCAACTACATATCTATGTTGGTCTAATATGATGTAAAAAGGGTGTTTGGGGGTCAAAAACAATGAATTACAAGCGATGAATTTTAAGTTTTGAAAAAGCGTGGTCTCTGAAGTTATAGAAATCCCACCAAATTTTAAAGCATCCCAAATCATTAAAGGTCCATGGCCTGATCGCTAATAGCCTCGTCCCCAGAAGCCCCAGGTTTTACCGGAAGTGGTCAACAAAAAGGATATTTGGTTTGGAAGTTATGAGTGAAAATGTGCCCCATTTTGGTTGACCAATATTAATTTTACACAGTACTCTATGGGGCTTACAAAATAACTTTTTTAGCTCTCACATCAAAACGGATTAAAATATCGGCGCGAAACTTTACAAATGGGGTTTTGGAGTGAAGGCCAATCTATCAAGATGAAAACTTCATAACCTGAAATAGAGCCATCCCCCTTTAATTGAATTGTGCGCTACAAAAAAGTCGGTGTACGTATTACTCTATCTGTTTTAAGAAAGCGAAGCCCTCGGAAAATGCATTTACTGGCATCATGGAATTGAATTCTCATATGCTATAACATATACAATGTACGGCTGATTTCACATCGATTTCAACTGCAGACGTGTGCAGGGAATGTGGACAATAGCAAGATCGTTTGACTATTGTATTTGTGAAAGCCCATGTAAAATGACCCTGTTCAACAATTTTCGCTGTGAACAATAGTACTTGGGTGACCTGCCGACTAACTGTATGTGCCTTCTGCAATTCTTGCAGACGACACAAAAATGACAGTAATTGCTTGATGAGTTGCATGACCGCCTGCACAATATTACCGCTGCACAATATTTTTGCATATTGTTGGGCAGTACATGCTAGTTGCACAGCAGTATTGCACTGGACAAGGCTTAAAAAACACATTTGGTCAACTCTGATTTTGAAAAAGTTTTCATACCATTTAATTGCAAAATTATGCAGCTCATGATTGAAAAAATATAATCTAGTAATTTAGGTTTTTATTATGTATATTTTGAGAATCAAACTTTTAAGCAGCATTTTGTGATCTTAGCAACTTGTTTTATTTGTTAATGGTTCAATAAATATCCTCCAAACTAGGTTTATTTCCAGTTGATTATGGTGGTGTATTTTGACATTTAAGCCAATTACACCACATTTGCCTAACTGTTACATTAATTTTAATCTTTTGAAAAAAGCCTTATCTGTATAGAAGATCTCTGTGAGTCAAATAACAATTTTAATAATTTAAATTGAAGAATGCCTATCTTAATGAGCCATTTGTATAGGTACAAAATAAAATAATTTTTCATCAAGCATCTTATTCCTTTTCTTGAACAAAATCCAAGAACACTTTCTTGGTTCTTTTTTTTCTCCAGAAATCACACATTGCTTTAAAAGCAAATGTTTGTTACTCAATTCCAAAGAGGCCACTGTGTTGCGATTTTGTTGCATATCTGCACCTATTGAACTTCAGCCAATATTTTATACGACAAAACAAATCTTTAGGCAAGATAATTGGGAGACAAGGCTGTGAATCACAAAATGCCCCTTTAACTGACAAAGTTATACTGCTACTTATAACAAAGACGGTGAAATATGCATAAATTACGCAAATGAAATAAATACTTTGTTTCAACATCCAATGAAATTCACGATATGTTAAGACTACCAACCTTTCAGAAATATGAGACTTGGACATTCTCTGTAAAACCACTTCCAGTCGCAGCGAGCGATTTCTGCGTGTGAGCATGCGTTACACTTGATCTTGGGTCAAAATCTGGTATTGCGCACGCCAATCGCTTGTTGCGACTGTAAGTATATCATGGGCTTAAGATAAACAGTTAACAAAACATATCAACACCTTTCTGAGGACACCAAACTTGAAAATCAGGTTTTTTTAAAAAAACAAAATTTTTGATGACCATTCTTAAAATAATGACACTTCAGTTTTGAGTTTCCCATTTATTTCCAATCTCTCTCCATATATGGGATAAAATTCATAATCCCAGCATGATTCTATTTTACAACATCCTTAATATGGTCATATTACAAAATGTCAGTAACATTATTCTACTATTGTAAACCAGTAAAAGTGTTAGTGGGTTTTAGTGTGTGAGTGTTGTGTATTGGCATGTGCTTGTATGTTTTTTATTTATATGTTGTGTGTTTGTGTGTGTGTGTGTGTGTCAAACTTTCTTTACGTTTGTAGTGTCTGTTGAGTTGGGAGCACTGCACCCTGTGGTGACAGTGCTCAGTGCTCCTGGCTGCTCATCAGACCTCATTTTTATGCTTTGTTTCTATTTTGTTGTTGAATTGCCAGTTGAATAAATAAATAAAAAGGACTTTACATTATTGCATCCTTTATTTTCCATTAGCAATTATTTTTGCCTCATCCCTCAGCATAGCCGAGCTAATAAAAGTTGGGAACTATAACAATATTTTCTTATAGATACAGCTCCACTTTCAAATAGCATAGCATATTTATAAGTCATATGATTTGTTCTTTTGATTCTCTCACATAATCCATTACAATAAGCTTGAAATGTACACTCATAATTGGGCTAATAAGTTATATAATAATATAGCTTTTACAAGAGACAATATTTAAAACACACAGAACAATTTGCTTGCAATTAATATGTAACTCCAGACAGCCGTTTGACCCCCATGCAAATTGTCGCTTTTATTTTTAGAGCAATTTTAAGCAGTGGCGACACAATTTTTACAACTGATATAGGTAGGGACATGCAAGAGCTTATTACCTCTTCAAAATCAAAAAAATCCATTGCGGGAATCTTGCCAAATAGGCCTACAAATGTCAGGATTTGTGTGTTAAAGCACATGACCATTCTCCATAGAGAGATATGTGGAACTAAATTTTTAAGAAAAAAATTATTGCATGCAATAAATTTTGTAAAATTTACACAGGATGAAGTCAGTGGTATAAATAATCCAAATAAGTGGTCAAAGTTGTCAAAAAAAGGTTTTGTTGTGGGGATATTTTTTTTGTGTTTATTCTGGTTTTATCATAATAAATGAGACTTTCAAAAGCAGTGCAGAACCAACGAGAAGCACTACGCAACATGATCTTATACACTGCATATAAATTTACAGCAGAGGAAGAATCGCACATATATTTTCAATGAAGAAAAATCTTACAAAGGTGGGTGACCTGATCGACAACCTTGTCCACCACTTTACTCCGTCAAAATCAAGATCTTGTTTAACATTTTTTTCATTACCCAGTGATATTTAAGGCTCAGAAAAGGTTTCCTTTTTGATGTTATCAACAAACACGTCTGCAAATGTGGTCGTACACATTTTTTTCCTAAAAACCAAACGGCTGGGCCGATATAACTCATTATGTTTGTATGGATCCAAGTGTGCAAAAATATTGGATCCAAAACATAATAATGATAAAATTGGATGATTTACGCCCAATATTTATTGGTCTCACTATAAGTTTTCAAATATTGTACATCTCGCCCAATATTTTTGCAACTCATAGCTCAACCAATAAATCAATCCAATTTTATACAAAAATTTGTATTCTGGTCTTTTTGGTGTTGTGCTTCCATGTGAGGGAGAAAACATTATATGAAAAATCGGACATGAACGGATCACCCACCTTTCAAGGAAACGCCATACTAAGAATAACATTATTCAATACATGCTATATTGAGTACTTATTAAGTGATTTGGAAAAACCTGAACTATATTAACCATAAAAATCAATTAAAACATCTGGTCTGACCATGCACTATTTAAAATTTGGGCTAATGTATAAAGTGTTATGGGATATATGGCTGGTATAATAGAGCCATGCACCTTCACATGTCGTACTTTCATAACACCCATTTCCTATGGCGTATGATTCTTCTGTGCCGACCGTATTCCGTAACACATTATAGACTAGCACAAATTTTAAGTAGAGTATGATCATACCAGATGTTTTTATTCATTTTTATAGCCCACAATACCAAAAGATGACAAATTTTAATAAACGTCATATACAGAGTACTGTCATTTGTAAGTTAGGCATCACTGTCAATGTTTTATGTGTACATTCAGCAAGTTCCACCACCATTCTAACCCTATCACTCTTTTTGTAGAAGCTAAAGGTTTCACATCTCGGGTGTGATTCGAACCTGGGGCCCCGGTGCACCAGTCCCGTGAGCAGAGATGGCAAGCCACGAGGGTGTCGCTGGCCCGGCCAGTGATTTTGTGCCAATATGTGTGTTCGTACGATGACACCATCGTATCTTTTTGGACTTAGAGCATTTTCTAGCCCCGGAGGGGGGGGGTTAACTCAGTGGAAAAGGGTAGGTACATATGTGCCGCCGATATGGGTCACATTTTCCCGCCTTACTTTAACAATGGGTCGTTTTTTCCACCAGGCTACTATAAAGATGGGTCACTTATTGAGGTAATTGCTACTATATAAATGGGTCCATTTTTCAATTTTTGGTCGCATTTTACTATAAAAATGGGTCCATTTTCCCGATTTTTGCTAAAATCACAATGAAAATGGTTGATTTTCTGATTTTTGGAAAAAGTTACTATGAAAATGAGCCGATTTTGCTAAGATTACTATAAAAATGGTGCGAAATTTCAAAGCCAACTATAGTAATGGGTCGAAATTTCTGAACCAACTATATAAATGGGTGATATTTTTGTGCCTATGTCAGCCAGTCAAGAGTAAGGGATGTACAAGACAGAGGAGCAGCATTGTGGTGCAAACCTTTTCAACAACACCAGTGCTGGTGCCAACTGGTCAATTTTTCAAGTGGATATTATATTATCAGAGAGAGATGCTTTATGCAAAGCACTATTTCCTGCTATTTATAGGCATATAGTTAGATATCAAAATATAAATTTGTATTTTTTCTCCTTTATAAAATAATATCCACGACTAAAGATTTTGCTAATGTTACTACTTTTTGGACAGTAATTTTTGGGAACTTATCCATTCAATATTAGTAACATTAGCAATCTGTTTTAAATAATTTCTCTTCTCAAAATTTAAAACTATTTTAGTTAAGTGATAACTACTATTTAAATATCAAATAACTCACTTTCTAATATTCCTTTTTGATAAACCAATATCCATGATTTAAGTTTTTGGGAACTCTAGGACACTTTACTGCGAAACATGCCATATGCTTGTACTGTGTCAGTACTAAGGGATAAAAAGTGTTCAAAAATTTCAAGAACCATAAGATGATCATGCAAAGAATTACCTAGGTACTAGCACTCACATGGGCTAAAATGAAAATCAGGGTTTTTATGTGTTAAGAAAAGAATTTTTGTGGGATCACATGACCTTATTGAGGCAAAATTTCCTGAAACTGGTGCATGGATGGACTTCATACACCCTCTGGGTCTTGCTGATGACCTCATTAGTCGCTAAGATATCCCGAATTTGAAATTTTTCAAAAAAAAATACAACACGGTCCGAGGACAGCTAGTGTTACCTGCTGTAGTGGTTTGTGAATAAGCCCCATATGACCATTGACCTTGATATTGACCTTGATATGTGACCTTTGACCTTGATATGTGACCTTTGACCTTGATATGTGACCTTTGACCTTGATGTGTGACCTTTGACCTTGATTGTGACCTTTGACCTTGATGTGACCTTTGACATGTGACCTTTGACTTCATAAACAAATGCAGGTTTGCATGTAACATCCATAACCCAAGTCTGGTTCCAATTGAACTTCAACTTTTCAATTGAGGTCAATTTTACCTCACATGACCTTGGACCTTGCTATATATCCTTTAACCTTGGTATGTGACATTTGACCTCATCAACAAATGAGGGATCCCCCATTGCACATTTGACTCAAGTTTGGTTTAAATCCATCAAAGTATGCGGATATTACAAACTAATGTAAACCCTTTTTCACAACTAACAAGAACAACAGACTACAACATCAACAGACAACAACAACGGTGGACAAAGTGATCCCAATGTGTCTTCCTGCCTTAGGACAGGCGACAACAAAAATGATGCATTCGGAATCTGCATTAAAAAAAAACCTAGTCTTAGGTCGGTGGTTATTGAATTGGCTTCCAGTAAATTCTTCTGTTCAGACTTAACTTTTCAACGTTAGTAAAAATAAAATAAAAACAACAGAATTTGAGGTAGTTCCATAGCTCCACTCCCTCCGAGTCTCTGAAAATTCCCCTACCATGACCGACAACAAGAGAGTTAACAATTTTTGCACATGTATACATCTGGGCATCCATCTGGACGTGCAACTATCCATACGATGCTCATTTCATAATCCCCTTCCGAAATACTGTCGGCAGGGACAATAAAAATAACAAGATTTCAAATAAAAAAACTATATACCCATACAGACATATAAAAGTAACAAAAAAGTAATCATATCTTCTATACTTTCCCCCATGGACCCCCCCTTCCCATTTAAAACATTTAAGTACATCAGCTCAATCCTGTCTATGATCTTCTCTCTGCATACGAGCAAAGTTTAGAAACACTTGTTCTAGGGTTGTCTGGCTGACTGAGTAATCTTCTATATTGTAAGTCACTTTGGCTTTTTCCATTGTACCAAACACCTGAGCCCATGTCAGGTCTGTGTTGGTAATGTGATAGTGGACCATTCCTTGATGTTCATCTTTGAGTGCACTACCTGTATGCATAAAAATAAAAGTAAAAGTTCACACGTTAAACCCCTCAGCTGCGAGCAATGTATTTTATTTTTGTGCCTTTGACTTTGAAAATAGGTCAACGGTCATTTCTTGCAAAACTCTTTGCAGACCAGATACAGATATGATTACACTAGAAATATCTTGAAACTTACCTGGGAATGTCTCTTCAATGTACTGTTTTAGAGGCTGCAAATCGGGCTGACACTCAGGGGTTGTCATGGCAACCTTCGCTAGAAGTGTGTAACCCTTGCCAAAGCGACTCTTTAAGTGCTGCGTGCTTCCAAGACACTTCACCTGGCCGTTCACCATGATGGCTAACCGGGTGCACAAGGCTTCACATTCTTCCATGCTGTTTAGATAACAACACATAAGTAAGGTGAAGTATTTCTTAATGGTGGCAAGGGAAATGGGTCCAAGCATGGAACCCTAAGGAACACAACTGAGAAAAAACAAAAGCCTTGGTGTATAGTAGGATATTTTTACATTTTGTTTACATCTTAATTTGTTCTCAGGACTCAATTCACATTGCACCTGGCATGCACCTTTCCGCTTATATTAGCACTGGCAGCTATACATTATGAGAAAATGTTGGATTGTGCCTTGCCATGCAAATGCCGATGTGCACGTATGCAGTAATGTACACATATTGCAATGCATGTAAGGGTTGGTTCTCAGTGAAAAATTGTTTTATTTACTTTAAGATCATCAGAATAGGGAATGATTTCTGCTATGTGGCCTTTTTGTGTTTTTTCCCTATCCAATACCATGTCATCCTGATGGAAAGCACTGACTAACACTTACAATATTGGACTTGCACAACCAACATGTCATGATAATGGCTAGGCAAATAGTAGTCTTTACTGCTATTCTCTAAATTTTGGTTTATTTTCTGTTTTTTGCCTGGAAATCGCACAAAACCTGCTTTTGGAACACTTCTCAAATATGTTGACAATGATTGAAGTGGTTAACATTTTCACTAGGCTGAAACACAATTCTTACTATTGATATCCTTTAAATAGTAGTTGATGATATGCCATCTTGACACTCACCTATGAGATGTAAGTACTATACAACGTCCGCGTTGCGTATTTGGCAAGGGGCATCCCATACTAGTCTCCTAGTAACAGGGTCCAATTCCTGTGGATGGCTCCATCAGGAACACAATGGTGCATCACCTATCATGCTATGCTGTGCTTAGCTTCGCTTGTTACCACCACTGCAATCAAAAAACAATGATAATTGATGTGAAAGCAACACGCACGTGTATGCAAAACCTAATTTTAGAATTCTATTAGAATAAGTTTCACCTTTAGATAAGTCGATTTTGTATCAACTATACCAAGTTGTACACTGCAGTATTGAAGGATCCATGTGGGTGCCTGTTAGGGATTCGATGTACATTTAGCCTACTTACTCCTACATGTACTTGGTCATCCCACTTAGTTTCGTTCCATTTGGTTCAATCCCAATTGTCCAATTCATTTGGTTCAGTCCTATTTGGTCAATCCCATTTGGGTCAATTCACATTTCATCCATCAAACCATTTTGTCTAAAATGGCAATAGAACAGTCATTGGACAATTGGATTTTTTTTTGGGAAAAAAAATTGACATTGAACCAAATGGCATTAGACCAAAATGGAACAATGGACTGGACCAAATGGACCAATCACCTGAAAAACTTAAAAAGGTGATGCCTGATTTAATTAAAAGTTTTCATCTTAATTTTTGTCACCAAAAACCCGGACCCATACAAGAGACCCAATTTTAGTTTCATGCCAATATTTCATCGTTTTTGATATAAGAGTACGATAATTTTTCTAAGTCCCCCATGCATAGAACCCTGGTGTAAAATTAATATTGTCATCCCAAATGGAGCATTTTTTTTTGGCTCATACATCATATCAAACTCTTTTGCCCTAGATTTTCACAGGGTAATGAAAAAAATGTAAGCTTTCTTTCTTCAGGAACTAATATTTGAACATAATTAGGGTCCAAGGTCAAGGAGATTTATAGATCGGGGGTAGGGCTAGGACCTTTAAAGCACGCGCACACATACACACTTAAAACACAAAATTTAAAAACTGTGTTTATAAGTGTCTTAGGAGGTGACACAATAAATAGGTTTGAATTCTTTTTCAGTAAACTGTTTAAAAGATTAAAAATTGATGGACTTTTACGAGGATTCACCATTTTATTACAACTAGGCGAGCGGTCAAGCTTCAAAAAGTGCTTTATTTTCGAGTAACCATCCCCTCGGTTTCACAAACACACAACACAACCCAACTTTATTCAACGGCCATAGATAGGATTATGAAACTGAAGGTTGTGGTAAAAAAAAATGGTGGCAGGGGTTTGTTTTTTTGGCCAAAAAAACCTATTTTGGGGTCTTTATAAAAAATGAAAAAGTAAAAAAAAAAGAAAAAAATAATATGTTTTTTGATTTTTTAATTTTAAATCCAAAAGCACAAAATTCTGATAACATAAGAAAAAAAATTACCTTTTTGTTTTATACTACATTTTAAAACATTGCATATTAAAAAAGGCCATATCAGTCCCAGCAGGATGATATTTTTCTGCACAAAATTGCAGTAGAATAGAAAGTAGAAGGAGTATTTTTGGGGTAGAAAGGTAAATTTTTGGCTAAAAATCAACAAAAAAATAGTTATTTTTCTTAAAAAAAAAATGAACAAAGAACACCACAATGTATGTAGTAACATCAGGATTCTGTTACCTAGATTATATTTCTGTCTAGTGTGTGCAGTTGGCCCAACACAGGACTTTGGCACCTAATTTAATTACTAACAATGGGCTAGAATGTGTTTTTTGCCATATAAATGCCAGTTTGGTGATAATTGCATGGAGAAAATGAATAAATTTAAAAAACCTATATTTTAGGGCCAAACTAACTGACAGATTAACCACTTTAAGTTTTACTTTTGTAGATATGTTGTAATTGATTAACAAAAAAATTAGTCGGGCCTTTCAAACAAAAAGTGGTGAATGACAATGGAAATTGAAGAAGTCAATAATTTTTTGACCCTAAAATAAGGAAAAATAAGGAAAAAAAAAAATGCATTATTTGGCCCCAAAACAAGAACGTTATTAATTGATATACGAGATTATTTTTTCTGCACAGCTACAAAATTTTAACATTCAAGGCTTTCCCTTATACATCCGCAATTTTTTGAAAGTTTACCTAATTATTCCCAGGGGCCTGTTCCCCAAAACTTGATAAAAATGCAAATTTCTTAGTAGTCAAAATAAATGAAATGTGTTTATTAAAATGGCTCGTCGAAAAAATCAAAAATGAGCATTGACACTAACTGGAAACAACTTGTTATTTTTGGCCTTACGCAATTTTGTTGTGTTTTTTAAGGTTTTTCATAGATTTGTAACGTTTTTCTTGTTTTTTTGAAAATGGTCAAGAAAAAAAAAGTTGTCCAAGGAAGGCAATTAAAAATTATTTCCGTGTTTGGAGCGCATTAGCTTTGGCGACTAAAAAAAATATCGCAAAGTCATAGGGTCTTTGGCCTGTTGGAAGCTGAAGACACACCCGGTACATTTTTTTTTCCGTAAGAAAAGTCTTTCAACAGACTTTACTGTGGGTTCGGATGGTGGAAAGTGTTCCATCCACACTTTTTGAGTCAATTCCCTGAAACCAATTTGATTGGCATTTCTAGGTATGGCTGTGTATGTGATTTGGTTGGCATGGGTCGAGTCGTTGTTCCAATAAGTATTACCTTGTAAAGTGCTACATAAGATGTAGCCGCAATTATGGTTATGATGTCACACACCAAATGCTTGAAAACGTTATTAAACCCTACACGGACGAGAGGCAATGCAAAGCCAACGAAAAAACGTACTCCGTCGTTCATTTTCCATCTCCCCACCTTTTATCTTCCTCTCACTTATTCATTTTCTCTTTCGTCCTCCCTACCGTCTCCAATGTTCCGTTCCTTCTACCCCCCGGCCATGCTTACTTATCTAGCGAATGTATCCACTCGACATTGTTGGTTTTATTCCTGTTATTTGTTAGTACCAGACGCTCCAGTTGCCCTTCTCTACTCTATCGGGCGGGGCTACCGCGGAACTTTTCAATTGTTGACCCCAACCGCAACTTCTATTCTTTATTTTTCCCCGAATAAACTTCGGGATTCGTCCGTCACGTGTTTCTTTCCCCATAAGTTTCCGGGTCTTTTGGTTGGTGGTTTACGTAGGAAAATGCGTTTCGTTGCATCTGGGTCCGTAAAAACAACCTTTTTTGGGTCGCGCAAATGAATCTCATTGCGTTTCATTTGCATCTGGGACGTCTTCACGGAGAAATGACGCGATGCGGTTTGTTGCCATCTGGGCCGTCTCCGGGAGAAGACGCGATTGCGTTTCGTTGATCTGGGCGTCTTCCCCGGAGAATTGACGCGATTGCGTTTGATTGCCATCTCGGGCCGTATTTGAACTGGAAATGAGGCGATGGTTTTCGCTGCGGCATGTGGCCCGTCTTGCCCGCAGAGGCGCAATGTTTTTTCATTCAGGCGGGTGGACATGTTGGACCACGTACAAATGCCCATAGACATTCGATTTCGAGGGTTGTTCAGCTAGCGCCACCATTTTCGATTAAGCTATATTGGGTTTGTTTTAATATGCATAAACGTATTCATGACGTAAACTGGAGCTTGACGTAGCATCATAATTAGCGCCCACGCACGATAGATGTTGCGTAATAGCGCGCCACTCACGACTGGCATACTATATGCTACAACAATTGCATTGCAGAATTCAGTGTGTTATTTTATTTATTTATGTACTATTTAGGTATTAGTACCTTGTTTTCTTGCATGTTCCGCTGTGATTGTTTTTGTTGCACCGGGCCGTCTTTCGGTAAATGGCGCGGATGGGTTCGTTGCATTTGGGCCGTCTTCCGGAAATGGGCATGGTGTTTTCGTTGCATCTGGGCCGTCTTCGGGGAAAATGGAGGCGATTGTGTTCGTTGCATGTGGGCCGTTATTGACTTTACGCTAATAATTCCTGTGCCGGGAATAACGGCCGAGATGCAATGTGAAACGCAACGTTTGGCATCTCGTGCATCTGGGCCGTTTAAAAAATAAAAATAGATTGCTTTTGCTTGCCATTGGCCGTCGGCAGGCAAAAGGGACCCGGGGTCGGGTTTAGGTTTAATGTTTAACCAAATTGCATTCACTTAATTAGCTTAAATTCCCAGTTGTATCTAAAAATTTAAACATCGTGGGACCCAGTTTTATAAGGTAGGGGTGAGAGAAACATGTTAAGAAGGCATTCACATAAATGTAAGAGGGGAGGAAACAATAAAAAAGGAAAATGAGGGAAATGGAACCATGAAAAGAATGAAGCGGCAAAGAGGACAGGCAGGGTCGCACCTGAGAAACGGAAAGAGAAGGGGGGGGGAATAAGGACCATTGTCCCAAAGAGATAGGCCATGAAAAACATAAATCGTCATGCTTTTTGCCAAATATGATTTCATATCATAAGGCTTCCACCCATAGTAATTGGTCCCAAATATGTCATTTTTTAACTTATTACTTTTTCCAATTTTGGTGGACGTGTCGAGATTGGTGTGGGTTCTTATAAAATCATTTTGATGAAGATGGATGAAAATGCTGCCAAATTTTATTCCTCGACGAGAACAGGAACTGCCCCTTCCGTAACATTAATATCCAGGGAGTTTGTTATATATTTTATTAATCTATTATGGCAGGTTTTGAAAGGATTTCAGGAAAAATAAAAAAAAGCCCAATTAATCAGACATATAACACCAATGCCATAATCTAAAAGAATTCCCCAATATCATTTTTTAATTTAGAATGAAGAGCTTATATAAAGGTGCCCATTTCAGCACCATGAAAATGAAATTCATTTCGACCTCATTTAAAGAGCAAAATTAATACTCTAAAATTTCTTAGATTAAAATCTATAAGATTTATATTTCAGTCTATTTTATTTCCATATTTTGAATCTAACTGAAAATTGGTCCTTAATCGCATCCCACTTAGATGAAAGTTTAACTCGAAGAATTAGAGAGTAAACCTTGCTCTGGCGGAAATTTTTATGAAAAATGACACCTTTTTTCAGTATCATTAGGGAATGGACATCGTCTAACTTAGTAAAAGGTGATTGGCAAGCATGCCCAAAACATGAGATGATTGGTAATTATCCAAACAAAATTCAGTTTCTTTGAAAAGACAATATGGGGACAAACCCAAGTACGAAAATATGAAAAAGGCAAAACCCTTAAAAAGCTCAAATTTATATTTTTTTGGCAAAAACCCCCAGGAGTGGCGAATAAGGGATCGGGGAATAAGGTTAGTTGTTTTTTGCCCGAAAATAATATTTGTTTTTTTTGCCCCAAAAAGGGTTTTCAATTCGGTAATAAAAAAAGTCCCCTTTTGCCATTGTTTGCAAAAGCATACAAACTTTGTAAAATCGCAAAGGTTTTTTAAGGATCACGTAAAAATCACACAAAAGTGACTGTGAAATCTTCTGCACAAAAGTACAGTACTGCCAAGAAACAACGAAAACCTGAACAGTAGCTATCTATAACACTGTCTACTTCCACAGATTTTTTTAATTAAGTTTGCACCACTTTTATATTCCTTTTACATGCAGTGGGTTATGCCATTATAGTAAATGTATGTTGAGAGTTCTAACCGTCTTCTTTTAATCCAAGTGGATGTGTTCTTAGTCGGTGTGTAAAAGGGAAAAAATGCCAAAAATTACCCAAAATTTATTTAAAAAAAGGTACTTTGCCATTATTTGACAAAAGCATACAAAATTTTGTAAAAATTGCCACAAGATTTTTTAAGATAACGTAAAAAAATCACACACAATATTCCACAAAATCACCAAGATTCTGCTAAAATCACCAAAATTCAATCAAAATTTGTAAACTCGCCAATGATTTTCCTAAAACTTGCACGACTTATGGTTAAAGTGGCACAAGATTTCTATTGAAAACACACAAGGTTCTGTTAAATCACACACACAATTCTGTTATTAAACATTGCACAGAGGTTCCATAAAATCCGCAAACAAAAATTAATTTTTCCAATCGCATAAGAATGTGTAAAATAGCACAGGGATTCCTTATAAAGTGCAACGAGAGATTCACATATCAGGTGTCCTTAAAACCAATCGAAAGTGGCTGATTTTTGCCACCTTGATTGTAAAGCTTTAATCAGAAATAACCCATTGAAAGGTTAAGCTGAGAAATGTTTATTGGTACAAAAATTGTGAATGAAATTTCTAAGTTCGTTTATAGGACAAATAAAAATGTCAGGGCCCTATGTTGTATATGAAATATAAAGAAAATCAGAATCACCTTTTTCCTCACTTTTAAGGCATTTCTGTAGCCAATACAATATGGTACAATGTTAAGAAATGTATTGAGTTTCTATTTCTATTGAATTACTACAATGTCTTATGACTAAATATTTGGGTCTCAAAAACTTGTTGCCCTTTACTCACATATGGGGGCTTGATATGAGTCTTGATAATGATAAAACAATATTTGGAGGAATTTGGAGAATTGAAAATGAAATTTCACAAGATCATCTCAAAAAATCGCATAAAATTCAAAGAATCAGGTTTAAAATACATGTATCTTTAAGATTTTCACTTTCATAAAAAAACTTATTCGATTAACCACTTTTCTCCTTTCCCCAGTGACATGGGGCTTTTTTTAAAGCTGTTGAGGTATGACATATAGGCATAGTCTCTAAAACTACTTAGATGAGGAATTGTTACACAGATCATCAAAATCATATTTCCGGCCCATAATGCAGTGTTTTTTGAAAATTTGCCAATTTGACATGTGTTTAAATCAGACCTAAATGAATGCCAATGGTAATTTCAAGTATTTTTCAACTATTTTATTTTTTTTATTTTTTTTATTTTTTTTAAAAAAAATGTGTAAAGTTTAACTATTATTCGGGTTTTATTAGAAACCTATTTGAGAGCAACGTTATTTTTCACTCCAATATCAACAATAAACAATGTCTTCCGGAGGTCGTAGAGAAATAATTGTCTTAATCAATCAAGGCATTATTTGGCCCCTAAACGATTAAAGTACTCCACTCGAAAGAGTAAACATATTTTAAATTTGCAGAATAGCTTATGAAAGTGAAGAAGAATCTTAGAATATTCTAATTTACAATTGATAGAACACCATGGTCCAAAGATATACATCTATCTCCTCCATCCATTTAATTATGTTTTGTAGTAATTGTCTTGTGTTCCCTTATTGTGTTTGCTTTGGTCCTATATAATAAACTTATGGGGTAATTGTAACTTACTTGTACGAACCGTGCTAAAATCTGAAATTTTTTGATTGACGATTTTTTTTTTTTAATTTTCGGTTGAGCAATCATATGGGTGCTCTCTGTTAGCTTGTTCCCCATCTAATTTTGCCCTTTCACTTCCGTTCGTCAAAGTGCTGGCTCTTTACAAAAAATCGGGACAGCAAGTCCCGAATAGGAGGTCGTCCGATATGACCCTAAGTCACCTCTGAATCCCTTTGACATCCTCATGTTTTACCCTCACGTAAACCGGCTGTCTCAATTACACGCAAACCAAGTATCCAAAGTGTATACTAATGTTTGAAAACACGGACGTCCACGCAGGACCCCACGACTTATGCCTACAATAACGTCTTTTTCCGATTGCATTGACGACCTAAATGATATAAACTTTGTAAGTTTAATCTGTCTTTACTCACTCAAAAGCTAACATAGAAAACTGGGTATGTAAATACTGAGAAGCCGATAAGATACAGTACTGTACAAAATATGTTAAATACATTTTTGAATAATTTGCCATTTTAAAACTAAAATCATTTTTTTTAAGTCAAATACCTCTGCTTTGTTGTCTTGTTCCTGCTGCTTTGTAAAACATGAAATCAAAAATCTACAGAGAGAAGTTCATTGCCACATCCAATTTTAGTGCTTTTAGATCCGTGTGTATTTCTCCCCGTTTTTCAATTTTTAACCAAAACAGGCATTTCTTTGCACTTTTGGACATAAACACACATGCTAAAAGTTTTACAGGCTCTCCCGACAATATATGAAATATAGATCTATAAAAACAATGATGCTACTACGTAAAAATGTGGTGCTTTTGTCTATTTCTTAGAGAAAATCCTAATTTTCCTTAATTTTTAGCCAAAAAAAAAGACCTTTTTTCCCCAAACACACCCCAATTAATACACTTTTTACCCAAAATAGCATGCTTGAATATTCATGCAACAATATAAAATAAAGATCTATGATTAACGAAATACCACCACATCAGATCCTAGTGTTTTTGGCTTAAAAATAAAAAAATCATGATTTTTCTTAATTTTTAGCCCCATAATAGAGTTTTTTGGCCAAAAAACACCCCTGCCACCAAATTTTTTTACCACAACCATCATTTTCGTAAATTCTACATTATTATCATTCGAAAAAAAGTGGTTGTATTTTGTTGTACCGAGGGAGGGGTTCCCGACCAATTTGCAGTCCTGACCGCTGCACTAAACGTGCCTGGAGTGAAGCAGCTTTATATCCACTGAACACATTCACTTACTATATGTGCACAGCTGGAAAGTCATTGTCACAGCTGTCATCAAACTGTGGACCAATTTGCCAATTAGTGATTTTTGATTTAGAGATTTTTTATCTGCAGTGTGGGTTGCCAGTTCAAATGTGTATTTCACACATTAGCTTGGGTAGCTTTCTAAAATTAGCTATCATTGACTTACATTGAGTTCTTATTAGGTTATCCTTTTTGGGCCATGGTAAGCTTCTCTGGCCTGATCCATTTTCATTGTCATGCAATATTAGGGTTTGTGTTAAACAAATAGCTATGCATATTTTGCATCTCTAGGGTTACCTAGGAGCTATGATGCACCTTTGGAGTCACTTCACATTTGAGATTAATATGGGAGGTGGGAATTGAGTCCATCTCTCAATATGCTATAGTTTGCTGATGCGTCAAACCTTTTAGGTAGTTTTTTACAGTTAATTCAGATAGTCCTTTGTGAGCTAGTAGCATGGGCTTAAATCTAATCATGATGCTTGTGAAGGCTAACTTTTGTGGAAACTACTATAACACACCGTCTGAGAGACAAATCAATCACCAAGAAGTGCTAGTCCACGTGTCTGTAGTGATGACGCCTCTGCTCTGGCAAGTCCTATGTTGGTGCAATATGAAGTGAGTAATTTATTGTTCCTTTTCATTCAAGCCTTTAGAATGCAGTATTATCCCTGGATTTGGACACCTTAAGCATGATCTTTCATACTGGTACATGTTTAGATGGCTGTAACACTCATGGTTCATATTATATATATTTGGACATTTTAGCTATTATCAGTACCATTAATCAAAGAAACTCCTATTATAATTAACTGGTAACTTCCTGAAGAATTGTATCTTTAAACAAGTTTGTTGTAGAGATTATACTTGTCAACATTTTACTACTTTGTGGAAGAAGATTAAATTACTGTTAATTGGAGATATGTTTCCATGATATTTTAAGTTCCTTAAAAATATTGTTTAATTTTGATTTGTAAATTAGAAATTTGGTTATTTTGTGAAATCTTTACAGTTCTCGACCTTTATAATCATGGTCAATCACCACCTTTAAACTCCTTTTTCCACCAGTATGTGATAAACCAAACTGGGTCCAAACTTACCAACCTAACCACACGACACCTTTGAAGATTATGTATCACTGACTTGAAACTACCTGAAGTTTGAAATTGCGTTGGGGATCAACCAAGTCTTTTTTTATTTAACACCTTTTACATTGTTAGGACACCAAGGTTACTGTCGTTATCAGATACATGGAGTCTTGATATAACATGTAAAACTGTAATGAACACATTTGGAACTGTAAAAGCTGTACTTGTCTGAGTCATATGTACTAGGAAAACCAGTGAATGTCGTAAGTCAATGTAACATGAGAAAGTCAGTGAATAATGAATAAATGAAAACGGCAACTGTGCTTAGAAGTCATGAAACTAATGGAAATCTTTTACCTACTGTTAGTAGCACGCTCAACATAGATTCAGAAATCTATTACCGGTTCAGGTTGATTAAAGATTCACTTTGTAAGGGTTGAGGTATATCTTTTGGAGTAGTCTTGAATTGAAATTGGGAGAAAACATGGTGCTAACAAATTAATCACAATTTAATTCAGGTTTATTTAAAACTTTTGAGCTTTTAAATACATATACTTGGTCATATTACATTTAAACTGTGAATCTGGGTCATATATTGAAATTATTTTATAATCATTACATAGCTGTTTAAATCATAAGACTTGTAATTCAATCAAAGAATCACAATTTGTAATTTGTATCATTTCAAATCAGATCTTGGGAATACATTTTGTAATTAAATTAAGTTAAAGTAATATCTGCTGGTCTAGTTTTTGAGTCATTCTGTGTCTAGTATTCGCTGTTTCATCAAACGTGTTCTTATGAACACATTATTGTCATTACTGCATCCTTTGGGTGTGACAGTCATGTCCCAACAAGCTAGAGTAGTGATTTCTTTGAATTTGTACCATGTATCAAGGCATCCATATTAACTCAAATATTCCTTTAACTTAAGCAATATATCAGTCTCATTTGCACCCGGGGTATGAAACATAAAAAAAAAAAAACAGCTCCATAATTCTTCTATTTAACTACACAAATTGAAGGAAAGACTTGTAGTTATGGTTATTCATCTTTAGGGAGGAGTTTGTATAGCCCACCTGTATACGCCTGCCTGCTTATCGGCATAAACGTCCAAGTTGAACATCCTCAGCAGTTGCTTGACTTTAGCTGGTATTGCACTCTCTGGCATGCCTCTTAACCTTGCATACATAGTGAGGGTCTCACTACCTGTCATTTGGTCTATGAGGGCATCAAACTGCGGGCAGTAGCCTATTCTTTGTCTTACCTAAAAAAATTGAGGTAAAAGTATGAAAAAAAAAAAAAAAAAAAAACCCCACCCCCTCCTTTCCACCAAGTTACATCATCATAGCCCTTATGGAACTCATACAGCATGCAATATATTAAGGGTTTACATTTTGACCAGCCAAAGGTCACATGAGGTCACCAAGGTCACATGAGGTCACCAACATGTCACCCCACCCAACCCCCTCCTTTCTACTAAGTTACATCACCATAGCCCTTACGGAACTCATACGGCATACAATATATTAAGGGTTAACATTTTGACCACAGACACACACACAGATACACAGACACACAGACATACGACCAGAGTAATCCCTATGTGCCTTCTGCAATTCTTGCAGACGACACAAAAACAAACAGCTCCATAATTCTTCTATTTAACTACACAAATTGAAGGAAAGACTTGTAGTTATGGTTATTCATCTTTAGGGAGGAGTTTGTATAGCCCACCTGTATACGCCTGCCTGCTTATCGGCATAAACGTCCAAGTTGAACATCCTCAGCAGTTGCTTGACTTTAGCTGGTATTGCACTCTCTGGCATGCCTCTTAACCTTGCATACATAGTGAGGGTCTCACTACCTGTCATTTGGTCTATGAGGGCATCAAACTGCGGGCAGTAGCCTATTCTTTGTCTTACCTAAAAAAATTGAGGTAAAAGTATGGAAGTCAGTCAAGCTATCATCATTAAAGTTTATCGGAGCAAGTAATGGTGATCAGACAAGTGCCAAGTGAAAAAGCTGGGCTAGGAGATTTCGGGGAAACCTCTTTGCAAGTGTCATGTACACAAACTGGGGTCTGAGAGTGAAGGGGTCCACATCTCTTCTATCACCAGGGGGATTTCACCCCATCATGCATGAGGACAACATTATATATGCACACAATTATTCTTGTTTCTGAACTGAAAGCCGTCACAATTAATTTTGTTTATTTCATCAGTACGAACATGCCTAGTACAATGCAGATATATCACTTGATTTGGTATTAATAGATAGTTATATGGTCCTTTTCTTTCAATTAATACCAAAATGAGTACCAACATGCCTAGCATTATGAAATTTTAACTACTTAGTAGCCTAGCATTATGTCAGAATGACGTCATAAAGGTTGCATGTCAGCAAACTGTCAATTTCCATACACAGTGCAGAATTGGGGGAAATTCAATTATTTGCCACAAAAAGTTAGGAATATCAAATTTTCATGTGGATTGTGGCTCTACATGATAGGAAACGACTAGTTTATATACACAAAGTATTTTTAAAAGTGCTAATATAATGTCTTTGAGCCAGTAAAATGGCAAAAAGATAAATGCGATCGAACCTATTTCCATTATTTTCATACTTAGGTTATGATGTCATAGTGACATCATAATGGGAATGTTTGTTCTTATTTTGATACCAATGGAAAGAAGAAACTCATAAGCTTACAAAAAATGGCTCAAGCGAAAAAATATGACCAAAATTTACCTCTCTCAAAAAATACTTGATACTAAACCCATCAATGAACGCATCACCACTCGTCACAGCTTCATCCCCAGTCAGCATCTTGAATGTAGTGGTCTTTCCTGCACCATTGATCCCAAGCAGCCCAAAGCATTCCCCTGCCGGGATTCCCAGGGAGGTGTGGTCCACAGCTACCACCCCTAGCCTGCCTGGCCCTGGGTAAACTTTGCGCAACTCGCGCAGGACTAAGGTATCTGTTGACAGAAGTTCACTTTCATCGGTTGTTAGAATTCGGAGTCGTTCCTGAGCAACGTCCTCATCCTCCTGTTATTGACAACAAGAAAAGGAACTATTGTCAGCACACATTTGACATATCGAGCAAGACGGTAGTGGTTATTTTCCTCCAGTTGGAAGATGACAATATAAACATATCCCAAAAAGTAACTCCAAACCCCTAAAATTTGTTTAGTTGAAACGATACATTGCATTATGCAATATAATTGGAAGCAGTGTTTATTTACACTTATTTTGACACCTTATTTGTGGCAATCAACTGATGAGTATTGTTGAAGTTATGACCACTTGACCGACCCACCCCAGGATTTAGAAGTTGCAGTAAACCCTATAAAGGAGAATCAGTCATGCAGAGAAGAGGAGAATTGCACTGTCATCCTTCTAAACAGTATGACGATCAATAGGGTTTACTACAACTTTTAAATCCTGGTGTGGGTTCAGTCAAGTAGATATAACTTTAACAATACTTAGTCGATTGCCACAAATATGGTGTCAAAATATGTGTAAATAAATACCGCTTCTAATTATATCCCTTAGTGTTTAACATGATGTATCGTTTGAAATTAACAAATTTCAGGGGTGGGGAGTTACTTTTTTTTATCTGTTTATTTTAATCATGGGTACTTTCCCCCATTAATCTTAACAAGAATTACACAGGGTGTAATTAGGGTGCAATATGACAATTAATAACCTTTAATAACGTATGCAATTGGGCTCATTAATATTCATTAACCTTGCATAAATTATATTCAGCACTAGATTGCATCACACTTCATCTCCCTACAAAATTGACAGGGATATGGTGGTATAGTTAAAAGGTAAAGTTTGTGATCCTAGCACCTCTTGTTTTGTTTATCCATGAGAAAATGTTTTTCCAAAATTTCAGTTGATTCCAACAGAGCGTTTTGATGTTATGAGCAAATGTTTGTAATAACGGTGGCCATAGGCTGCTGTGGTGTAATTTCTGTCTGTTTATGGACAAAAAATACAAAATTAAAAATATCTTCCAGAGTAGATTAAATTTGCATGTAAGATTAGGTACACATACTATACCCAGGCCAATGGGTCAGATGATATGAAAATCTCAACATGAGATAACCCTCTAAGCAACCAATCACATTGTGTATATATATATACCCCTGTGTAAACCATACCACCATTCTTACACTACATCCGATTTGCTCATTACATGATATTACCTTCAACGTGACCAAACAAAATAGTTTCTTAGAAGCCGATAGACAGGTAGTGCCGGGGGGGGGGGGGGGGGGTGGTAATTATCTTTTGCTCGCCCAGGCGACCACCCAGCCGAGCATCCATTTACATCTCTTAGCCCTTCTCTTTATTGAAACACATTTTATTGTGTGTGATGCATTCATTTGAAATTGTGGTGTACCAGTGAATAAGCAAATAAAGGGAAGGAACAGTGATTTAACACTGAAATGTGTTCCATCATGGATGCAGTCATTTCAAACTATGTATACAGTAGTGGTTTCTTAGCATTTAATATAGTCACAGAGGTGTGGTGTTTTTCTTGTTGCTACTTGCTATGCACTAAAGTTTGAAAGACCTTCCAATTTGACACCCATAACACATGAATTGTGAATGAATTATTACATATGCTCATAATGCCTTGCAAGAAGTACATGCTGGTATACAGATTTTTAGTATGCAATTTTTGCTAAAAAAAAGTAAACCCCGGGGGGGAGCACTCCCATCTTGAAGGTTACGCATATGTAAGGCTGTTAATACCCCCATTTTCAGCATGGCTGTCACCCAAAGACCCCATATATTTTGAAAGTCACCCAAAGACCCATGTTTTTTGAAAATTTTACCACTGTCACTCAAAGACCCCAATTTTTTTTTAAAATTCTCTAAAAAGGCTCCATTTTTTGGAAAAATTTGCATATTTACCACCAAAAAAACTATTTTGGGGCATTTTGGCTGTCTCTCACCCAAAGACCCCTATTTTTTTTAGTCCTCTGTCACTGAATGCCCCTGGGTTTGGAAGTGCCAGCCTTACACCCATATCCATTTCTTTTGAAGCGGGAAATTGGTAATCCACATTTTTTTAGCTGTCGCAGGTTTGGTAAAATTATGAACTGTAAATACCAGGAGTAAACCACATGTGCTGTGACATGACAAGGCTTCCAAGGCTTGAAATAAAATTTCAGACCCAGGAGCAATTTTGTGTTTTAACAATCCCCTGGTCTATACCAATACATATACACAGTTTTGTTTCAGAACCAGGGGCATTTTGTCTTTTAGCAGGGGTCTATTTTTCCCCAGCCCCTGCTTATTTCAAGCCTTGGACATGAGGGTCTGATAGCTTGTCTAGTGAATAACGGGAAAAGGTGGAAAAGTCAAATTTAGCAAAAGAGTACTGTCTGTGACAGAGCCCTGGGTGTACCTACATCATTCAACAAAAGTGAATATCACCAATTTAAAGGATATCAGATATGCATGAAATAAATGTTGCTGTCATGGAAATTTATTGTAATAATCTTTTGACACAATATGGGCAAAAGGTCCCCTCTGCTTTCCTTTCTTTCAGTTTAAAAAAAAAATAAATTTCTTTCCTGAAACAAAAAAAAAATAATTTCCTTCCTTAAATGATCTTATTTAGTCTCTGCATGATTATATAATGAGTTGGATCACGAGGGCAGCATGAGAAACCATTGAATACAGACTTTCAACAAGAAATGATCAATGTTTTATGGCATCTACATAAAATCAGTCCAAGTATGTAAAACCAGTCAAAAGGATGAGAAAGTCAGAAGATAAGATGATCAATTTCGCACCCAAAATTATCTAAATAATACGAGTTTTATGGTATGTACATTATATAAGTCCAAGCATGGCGCCAGCATGAAAAATGTGGATTACCAATTTCCCACTTAAAATTAACTAAACAGCATGTAAGTCGTCTAAGTACGGGGAGGATATAGTAATATTCAATTTACCAACTGCTGAAATAAAATGAGGAACACATTTAAATAACTTAATGACCAATCATTATGAAATAATTCTACAATGATTAAAATCACGCGCATGCATTATTATATGACATTTAAATTTGATGAGTTCAATTATAAAACTTACACGAGTTCATTGGGCTAAAAATATCTGAGAAAAATGGTAGGAATCCAAAAATATGTTTTTGTTAGAAAATACGATGCAAAACACATTTTTTTTCAACTTTTTTGCACTATATAACAACTAAAAAAAAGAACTTAAAAAACCCCCAAACAAATGGATAGAAATGCCATAAAACTGTGAAATTTAAAAGTAATGGTACTCTGAAACTAACTTCCTTTTTGCCTTCTCAGCCATAGTCCAACATTGTTTGTTTTTCCAATGGAGCTCTTTCTTATACATTATTCAAGCATTCTGATAAAGAGGCTGCACATGGTGCCATGCAGACCCAGAGGGTGTGTTGAGTCAATCCCACAATGCACCAGTTTTGGGAAATTTCACCTATACTAAATAGGGTCATGTGATCCCACAAATATCCTATTCTTAACACATAAAAACCCTGACTTTTACGCTCATTTTAGCCCACAAAGCGTAGTACTTAGGGAATTTTTAGGATGATCATGAAATGCCCTGTGGTTCTTAAAACTTTTGGAACACTTTTTATCCCTAAGTACTGACATGTGTTTAGTACAGTACAGCATAGACACATTGCAATGCATCATGGGATTGGTTCAAAATACCCTCTGATGCAGACCCAGTGGTGGTTTTGTGGTTTTCTAACTAGCTGCACAGTTAACCATGTGAGACACACACTGCTTCCATAGGTTTCATATTGGACTACTAAAATCTAGTGCAGATTTTGCTACCAAACTGGGAGGGGGCATTACTAATGACAACTGGAGCAAAAATTATTCATAATCATAATACTCTTTAGGAACTAGGAGGCTGTTTATGCACTAGATATATACAAGAATGGGAGTTTATGTTCAATATATTTAATAAAGGTACCTTTATTAGTAGTACTGATTCAGCACACTAACCCAGGACCATCACTAGACATTTTATCGGGGGGGGGGGGGGGGGGGTGTAAACTGAAGAACTGTTATTGCTGCAGTAAGGGTTCTTGGAAGCGTAGTGAGCATATAAAACCATGCAACTAATGGCATGCGGTTCGGGACCCACTTAAAAGCCATTACAAAATTTCCTAAGTAGATGCCCTTAGAGACATTATTTTGTTGATCGTTTGAACCAAACTGCACACCGCCTTGACACAAGGGCGCAAAACCGGAAAGCCCTGAATGGGTGGGGGTCCAGGGGCCTGGTTTAAGGGGGTGCAGGGGGCAGAGCCCCCGGAAGCTCTTTAATTTGAGCTATTTGGAACCGCCAAGATTTTTTTTGAGGGGTAAATAGTAATCAATTGAAAGAAAAGAATGGTTTCCAAATTTGCTCACTGAAACGGGCGGTATGTAAGCTTTTACTGCCGAAGGGGAACTACACATAGCGAGCGTTAATGTCTTTAACGGGTGGGATGTAGGGGCAGAGGCCCTGTCAGGCGTCCAGGGGGCAAAGCCCCTGGAAGCTCTTGGATTTGAGCTATTCAGAACCTTCAAGATGCCCACTTTTTGAGGGGGAAATAGTAATCAATTCAAAGAAAAGACTAGTTTAAAGAAACTAGTAGAAGGGTAAAGTATAGTAATTAATTCAAATGAAAGAATGGGCACTTAACCCAACCGAAGGCCAGAAGACCTATAAATTTATGCATGAGCTGGGGGTTAGGGAACCGATCCCTACCAATTTTTTTCTTCTTGACCACTTCAGCTCCCCGAGAGAAAATTCCCCTAACACTGGTAGACCAAACTAGGGGGAATGGCCCATGGCTCCCCCTCCCTTTGCCCATGCACCTACCACGCTCGTGATTTCTTAAATTTATTTTACCCATTTTGATCACAAATACGTTGGCACATTAACAATTCACAATTACCGTTGGCTACACTTAAAACAAAACTAGATGGCTTGAGGGGAAGCGCAGCCATTTTAAATATTTGTGATATTTTGGATTTATGCTAAGTCTGGAGTTCAATCTTATGCATTCTGACGTCGTTCTCTTTTGTTTCTTTCTTTCTTCCACCTTTTTCTTTTCTCTTCTCTTTCTCTCTCCCTTCTTCTCTTTCTCTCTTTTTTCCTTTAATTTTCTTTCTTCTCTTCTCCTTGAGGATTAAGCTGAGAAAGTTTCTTTGGTACAAAATTGTGAAATTTCTAATTTCGTATAGGAGCAAATACGAAATTCAGCCTATATTTTACATTGAAATATAAGCTAATCAAAATCACCTTTTTTTCTCTCTTTTAAGACATTTCTATAGCCAAATACAAGGTAAGAAGTCTATTGAGTGGCTAATCTATATGAAATTACTATAATGACACAATATTTGGGTGCCTTGAAATCTCTCATTGCACCTTTAAATGGAATCTTTACACAATATCTGCACTGTATCAGTGATATTTTGATTTTGGAAGAAAATTGCACATAATGTACTTTGTAAAAATCCTTCTGAAAAGGACTATTACCTTTGTAAAAATATGCATGCACAAATGTAATAACCTTCTCAACTGAAATAATCTAAATTACATGACACTTAATGAGTTCAACATATACAGGGGGAATAACAGGGCAAATCATAGCCTTGATCAAGGCATCTACTAAGATACGACAATCTTGCTAATTATTTTTCAAACTGTATATGTAATATCTTATTCTCATATCTAATTATTTTGAACATAGGGCTGTCTACACTGACAGTACAAGTCATAGGGCGGCCATTTTGCGGTGGTGATTCCCATAGGTCACCGTGTAAACTGGCATAAATTGTGCCGTATTTTTACCTGAACGATAGCAGGAGACTGGAATGGTAGCCACTAGTTTGGAAATAACATGCACATTTTACAATGCTTATTCATTTCACTTACATGCTAGAAACAATCCAAAGAAATGGTCATGGATGCCAAATGGCCTCGAACCTCAAGTTTTCGGGAGTGACATCCCCGGGGGTGACATCACATTTGTTTTCACCTCCCAACTTAGATTCAGAGTTGCTAGAAGGTATCGCAGTGTTGTGCGCCGCGAAACGAGGGCCAATGATAAAGGCTATAAGCACCGGCAAGTGACCCGGATGAGTAACCAGCCTTATAGTCAGGTGATATAGAGACCTCAAATTAGGAGCTTGATAGAGTGAATTCTCGCCATGGTAAAGGCTATTTGGCATAAATTGCACCGTATTTTTACCTGAACGATAGCAGGAGACTGGAATGGTAGCTGTTAGTTAGGAAATAACATGCGCATTTTAGAATGCTTATTCATTTCACTTACATGCCAGAAACAATCCAAAGAAATGGTCATAAAAGAGTGCCAAACGGCCTTGAATCCCAAGTTTTTTTTTGACTGACGTCACATTAGTTTTCACCTACTTCCAATGAAACTAATATTCGGAGTTGCTAGAAAGAATGCGCAGTGTTGGGCGTTGCGAAGTGATACTGTGAAACGAGGGCCAATGATAAAGGCTAAGCACCAACAAGTGACCCGGATGAGTAACCAGCCCTATAGGTCAGGTAATATGGAGACCTCAAATTAGGTGCTTGATAATGATAAAGTGAATTCTCACCATGGTAAAGGCTATTTTTTAGTTTTTGGGGAGGGTGGAATGTGCTCCAATCCTTGTATGATTTCTGCCTAATATGATCTGTGCCATTATTTTGCATCAGACGTGTGAACCCATCAATGGAGTTGGTAGAGTGCTTTGAACAAGGCTAGAAAAAACAAGGACTTTTCAAGTGGTTCCCAATAGATCACCTGATGAAAAGTAAAGTACTTATTAACATGTGAATCTTAACATCTGCACCGAACTTGTCCTTAAACCTAAACAAGCCGGTTCTTGAACCACAAGTGTCGCCTGGTTGCGCGATCACTTGCTTTATGATGAGTTTGATGATTAGAAAGAGAACAAATGCACTGGAGAAAAGTGTTACATGTTTTGTAGGTGGAAGTGAATTATAAAACAAAATGACCAAGTATGAAGTAAATCATGCATAGCGTTTAGCTTGGCGAGCATTTTAAAGGTTAACTGAATTGTCTGAAAAATATGCAAATAAGCTAAATAAATTCATCAATAATGCAGCCAAAAGCTACACATGATATTATAGCACCTCACTCCATCACCCCATCAAGTTTGAAGTAAATCTGGCATAGCGTTTAGCTAGCAGAGCATTTTAAAGGTTAACTTAATTGTCTGAAAAATATGCAAATAAGCTAATTAAAATTCATGAATATGCGAATAATGCAGTCAAAAGCTACACATGATATTGTAGCACCTCACTCTAGCATCCTACCAAGTTTGAAGTAAATCGGGGATAGCATTTAGCCAGCAGAGCATTTCCAAAAAAGGTTAACCGAAATGTCGGAAAAATATGCAAATAAGCTAATTAAAATTCATGAATATGCAAATAATGCGGCCAAAAGCTACATATGATATTGTGGAACCTCACTCTATCACCTACCAAGTTTGAAACCGGGGATAGCGTTTAGTCAGCAGAGCATTTCAAAAAAGGTTAACCGAAATGTCTGAAAAATATGCAAATAAGCTCATTAATATTCATGAATGTGCAAATAATGCAGCCAAAAGTTATTGGCATGATATTGTGGCACCTCACTCTATCATCCTACCAAGGTTGAAGTAAATCGGGGATAGCGTTTAGTCTGCAGGGCATTTTTAAAAAGGTTAACTGAGTCATATGGACGGACATAAGGACAGACACACAGAAATTTGGATTAGTATGTGCCTCCATGAACATTCATTCAGGCGACACAAAAAAACTGAAGAGCCTGAAAAACAATGTGAAAACTAGAATTTCACGGTTCTCGGCTTTCGCGCTTGCTGTATTAAAAAAATATAAGCTGTGGGCCGCCCAGCCTATCTTACAACTTGACCTCACGTGACCTTTGACCTCATCAACAAATGAGGGATCCCATATTGAAGCGATGACTCAAGTTTGAACTTAAACTTTTCAATGTAGGGCAATTTTACATTTTAGCCATTTTTCAACTTGACTTCACATGAGCTTTGACATTGGCACATGACCTTTGACCTCATCAACATATGAGGGATCCCATGGTGCACCTATGACACAAGTTTGGTTCCAATCAAACTTCAAACTTTTCAATTGAGGTCAATTTTTAAAAAAAATTACAATTTAGTGACACACATACACACAACGGATTGTTAAGTGGTCCTGCCAGCTATACATGTAGCTGGCGGCCCACAATGACCAAAATGGCCTTAAAGGGGCACCACCCAATTCTCAGCCTCGACCCCATGCACCGTTCACACCATCAAAACTGAGATTTTGGTACCATTTGGAAAGCTTGTATTTTTCTCATTTCACCTGCAAAATATTTTCACCAACTTCTTTCCCATTCCAATGCTACAGGTTAAAATAGTTTGTACAGTACTCTACATTGGCCATTGCAATGCACACAATTACCACTCCCATTAAAATGGTGTGTCAGATTCAAATGAAATTTTGGAATTAAGAGTATGGCCTTTAACTCCTGGCAAAATAGAGACAAAATATATGTTATAATCGGATGGAGCACCTTTAAAATGGTTGAAAATAACCTGGGGTACATAAATCTGAACAACAAAAAAAGCCTGAAAATTCTCCTGCTGAAGGGACATTTAGAGTTCCGGTGAAGGGTGCATCAAGTTTCTGACAAAACTAGATGGTTGCATCCATGGTTTGCAAAAAAGTGTATGCCTGATTTTGTACAATTACTTGTGAGGTCAGGGAGGTTTACAGTCTGTTTCCTTATCAATTTTGAATCAAAGCTGAGTAAAACAATGGGTAGATTTGAAACGATGTAGTAAACTTTTAAACCAGGTAGGCAACGTAAGGTTCTATTATTTGAAGTGCCAAATTCCAATTTGCATGATTGTGCGCTGATTGGAGATAAGATTTGAATTGATTCATTATAAGCTGTAACTCGCAAGCTGTGAAAATGTAAGCTTTTCGCAGACTTCACACATCGCTACGTTTTGCAAAAATGATCTGAAACGTCTTACTGATCAGCAGAAATACATTCCCTACTACAAAAAATAACAAGTTTTGCATTTTGGAACGATGAAAAGAATAAAATTGTATGGGAAGTGCATGTAAAATCATATATAGCATGCAAGGCCTGTCATTAAATCTAGCAAAAAAAAATCTTCATAGGTTTGTATGGAGATGCACAGAAGATGACTCCTTGATATACCAACCATTGGCTATGCATCAAATGGATGCGCATGTGTTTCAGAAGATCAAGGAATCATATTTACATTTGCAATTTTTTTAAAGATTTGATTTATGGAAATTTACGGCAGAATGATTTTTTTTTTAATTGATCAATGCAGTCCATCGATTCGACACACTTCAATTGTCACTTAAGGGTAGTGTTAACCCTAGGGCTTTGGGTTTTTACTTGAATTTCTGATTTTTGCCACCATTTTAAACATCAACCTGGTTCTATCGTTACCAAAAAGGTTATCCAATGCAGACAATCCCGAGTTGTATTTTTTTGCCGATTTAAAGCAGCTATTTGACCATTTAAAGTCAAAAAACCACATGGTTTAACAGGGGATTTAAGCACATTACACGGCCGTCAGCGCAGGCCAAAGCATCGCGGTCGCGCGGTGGTAATTTTACTGAGTAACTGAAGCGCGCGCGTGTTTTAATGTATGTTTGCGCGAACGGATCTTGGAAAAAAACGAAAAAATAAATTTGAAAACTTAAACTAAAGCGCGAATTAGTAACCAGAGCAATTTCAATTTCTTCTGATTTCTGGAGTTAGAGAGAAAAGATGTTTGATTCCATAGTGCATAAAGATGTATTTTCATCACTTGCCCAACATACTCAATTTTGAAGTTCAAAGATAAAGTTATTTGAGAAAGAGACAGCTTAAAATGGTGTGAAAAGTCACTTTTTTACTAAAACACGGATTTTCTCAATGTTCAATTTTCGCAAAATTTGGAAATTTTCAGACAAGATAACTCCAAAAGTACCAAAGTTAAAAGCAGGTTACATATTTTCCTAAGATATGTCAATCGGTCCTTCTTAGGGACGACGGTTTTCTCAATTTTTCATTTTTCGATTCTAAATAAGATATTCTCCACATATATACTCAAATTTGGGAAACGAAAGGTAGAATTAATCACCACTTTTTTGACATTTTTCCTTATATTCGAAAAGGAAGCTCTATTTTTTAAAATTGAAAAAAACGTCCCTAGACAATTTGTCTTGTTTTAAAAATATAAAAATAAGAAATATGAAAATTCAAATTGTTTTTGTTATGCTGTCTGAACAGTTTGGGGGGGCCAAAATTCATGTTTTTTTAGTATTTTTTCAAAATACGGAAATTTTAATTAATCTGAGATGCCATATCGGGTTCATCGTCCAATTTTCTCTCTAGAAAAGGGTTATTCCAAAATTTTACAAAATTAAAAATATTTTTTACGAAGATACAAAACCAAATAGATACTCGGAAAGCTCAAGGTTGACACTGCCCTTAATTGCAGTAATTAAGGAAGAGTCCTGTTGATTTTAGTACTGCCATCAAATTACATGATATAAAATTTTGAAATTTTAAGAATTCAACCCAAGAAGCTATAAACCCTGATAATATGCAATAATCTATGTGGATAGCAAACACAGCAAGATAAAATTGGCAACTAAATATAGTGATTAAGTGTTACTGTTGGACGGTGGACCTTGCATGAACGTCACACAGAATTCACCGCGATGAAAACAAACCAGGGAAGCCTAGAGAATCCCTTATCGCGTGGAAATAGATGCAAAGTGTGCAAAATGTTCCTCCTTTGTTTTTCCCCTCCAAACATTACAGTATACATTTGCTAATATTCTATTTTGGAAAGAACTTCAGATGTACCCCTCGTATAATTTACATGATACAAATTATTAATTTTGGCCGTGTTTGATCAAAACGTAATAAACAGCTAAATAATAAAATTGTATGTTGCATGTAAATATCTGAGAGGGACATAGGAAGTTGCATATTTTACCCTAGCTGTGATATGCCAATGTGGTTATTAAACCAGCAAAGACGACGCACACAGATTGGTTGCGTGTGTGAAATACAGGTAAACTAGTGCCTATTACGTAGCTGGAATTCGTGAATTATAGACCCTTAAAAATCTTAGGTTCTGAGTCCGTCACGTGACCCGGAATTTGCTGCTCGCCGGCAAAAACATAGCGCACTGTTATACCGCGGTATAGTAGATAGTTGAGTTTTAATTTTTATATGTCAAACACGCTTGGATGTCACCATAAATATTGTTCTATTAATCATATGACTGCCCTGCAAATCAAACATGCCAGACAGTTGTGTTCCGTGGTTTGCGGTAATCGAAGGACTCCAAAAAGGCGAAAATAGACTGCATTTTTACCCTATTTCTCATTATAGCCAAAAAGTGTGATACAAATTCGAAAAAGGTATACATTTTCTGAAGAGCAATTTATAAGGATTGGTAAATCTTCAAAGTTTGAATGGATATCAGGGTTTGTACTAACAAATATACAGGTGTGATACGACAAAAAAAAGTACATTAAAAATAACATTCTTTGTTAACACTGCATTATTTCCAGAAATTATGAAAATGAAAAAAAAAATAATATTCATATTTATTTGGAATTGCGGTACTAATAAATCCCTTTCAGCAATGGGGATGTACACATTAGAATAGGAATGTTGTGTACTACTACAGGGTGCACAAAAGTAATTGAATTTAATGCATTTTTCCCCTTAAAGAAAATTTTGAGCTTAAAATAGCGTTCATTATTACATGTTTGTGTTAAAGGTATCATCTGGAATTTCATTTTGTATCAGTACATTAATTGTGCAACAATAATTAGAGGGTGGTCATCAACAATGCGATGATTCAACCTCCCTTGGGACACTAAATGATATGGGACCTTGAAATCAACTAGCGAATAATGATTAAAACAATGTGTGAATTCTAAGCTAATCATGACCAAGTGTTAGCAGACGTGAGCTTATAGGTGAGAGAACGAAGAAAAAAATAGCAACACAAAAAGGCGCAGATGTATGCAGGCTCAATGCTGTATGCAGAATAATGTAAGAGATATGAGAACTAAACACTGTCACTGGAATTTTTTGTTTATGAGCGAGTGATAAGGAATGAAGTTTCATCGATGGAGCCATCGTTGGAAGCTTTACCAACTTTTTTGATAATATTATATATTTTGAATTTGGAACTGGTGCTCCTTCAACTTCCATCAGGACCAAGAGATGCTGAGTAGGCCCCTACTTAACATTTGTTGAGTTTTTTTGTGTCAGTTCTCAATTAAATTAGCCTAGGTATAGCTAGGTCTGATCTTGGCCTTGGGTAGGCCATCACTTCGGCCTAGCCGGAGGAGAGGAAGCTAGGACGATAATAAAGAAAAAAAAATGTCACGAGATGTGTTTTGACAATCAGTGAAACAAAGCTATGATTCGGTATATAAACGGTAATTGACTGGTCTTATTTAAAAAAAATATTATAATATTATAATTATAAGTTAATTGGGTGTGAATGAGATTATCGTCCTCGTTGGCCTAGCATACCTCGCCTAAGTATGGAGGGCCTGCATACATGCCTACTCGACTTATGTAGGTCTAGCATACTAGGTAGGCCTAGCAACATTTAGGCCTAGCAAATGGCCTACTAAAACTAGGCCTCGGGGGTGACAGTATTTGAGGACAGGTATGCTAGGGCAACTGGGAGCGATAATCTCCATCCTCAACCCTCAGACCATCAATAGTTGTTTAACTATTTAAGACTGTCGATTTTGGACAGGCAATAATAGGGAAAGTAAAACAAGTTCTAATAGGGGAAAACTGGACATGCCATGTACGTACACAGCGGTAGGCCTACACGTGAGTTTGCGGTAAAGGTGGGTACATCTGTCCAGATTGTGGAGACACACCAGCCCAGGCATCCTTCACGGCAGTTGTCATTGGTTCTGCCCCGCGGAACCAGGGCACGGATGATTTGATACAAAACTGGGAGTTAGGACACTTGGTTAAAAGAAGCACTTCTATACATAACCCGATACAAAGTTAATATTAGACGCATCAAGGGATCGTATGCTTTAGGGACTCGGGAATGGCTTGGTGGTGAAGAGGTTAGTGTAGATATACAGTCGCCGTCGTAGTCGATGGCAATCTTTTTTGTTATCTTCCGACACAGATACAAAATTGCGATATGAGGGGGCCGGTTTATTTAAACTTATGGACCAAGGTGATGTCAAAAACATGACTATGCCCGAAGCGAAGCTGAAGCGGGGGCTTAGTCATGGGTTGAATCACCTTGGGCCTCTAATTTTAACTGTGCCCCAATATATGCAGTCAATATTTGTTTATATTACCGAAATCTCGGATTCTTCTTCATTGATTGGTTTTTAAAAGATTTCCCGAACGGAACAATTCCGTAAACTGACACACTTATTACAAATGCCTATCGTTACACAATTGACGCGCACACACGAGCGAGTCATGAACACGGTGTTGAGACTGTTCTATTATTTCCTGGGCACAGTCGATTGCAATGCCCCGGGCACAGTTCATCGTGACGTCATTAGGGGCCCCAGCATATTTTAATGCCGTTACTTTTAACCAATCAGAGAGAGGAATCTAGATAGAGGTATATAATAATCTAACTCATAGGATCGGGTAATGTTCTCAGATTTTGTTTCAGTCGCTCCAAGTACCGTCCTGCGATTGTTTTCAGATAATTCTTTAAATATTCACATCACGTTCATCTTCACCGTAAAGACTCGAAGAAAAAAGTTCGCGGAAAATTTCCACCACAGGATAGATGCTGAGATTACCGCTGTAAGCACTGTTATATGCTGGGAAGCTGTGACCTCGAAAATGGTTTGCCTGCGAGGCCTACGCGCGCATCGTATACAATTGATGCGACGTAAGATGTAACTGGTCTATAACTGACTAACAATTCAGCTGGTTAACATGGCTTATAGGCACACCTGTTTGAAGTCATTTATTTTGACAAACAAGGATTAAAACAAAAATATTGATGGCGACCACTTTTTACATTAATAAAGATTATTTATACATTAAACGGCATCATGTGTGTAAATTACGAAAATTACTTGAAGGCAAGTGTTTTTTCATAAATATCTAGTACACATCTTCTTGGAGATATGGGCTATAGAGGCGCATAACATACAATATAACCTTGTAGGTCTATATGACAAGATTCCCACAATGGATTCTGATTTTTTTGCAGGGGGGGATAATAGCTCGGCTGTCCCACATGTACTTACAGCCGTTGTCAAAATGTGTCACCACTGCTTAAAATGCTGTTCGAAAATAATAAGGGACGTTTGCATGGGGTTCAAACAGCTGTGGTACGAAGCCCGATGTCGATGAAACTGAGCGGAATGGGGACTCCCTAGGCTGTACGTCTTCGCTATCCCTCACACTCAACCCCCAGTCCACCCCACCGCTCCCCATCCCTAATATCCTCTCTTTATTTTTCTTCTCTAAACGATATAGATATATCTTTCTTGTTAAAAACATAGAATTTTCTTATACGGACAACATCGTATAAAATATAAGGTTAAAGGGGGATGGACTGCGATTGATTGAAGGATATGAAGTTTTCATTCTTATAGATTGGCCTTTCACTCCAAAACCCCAGCCTGTAAAGTTTCGCGCCGATATATCAACCCGTTTTGAAGCGAGAGCTAAAAACGTGATTTTGTAAGCCCCATAGAGTACTGTGCAAAATTAATATTGGTCGACCAAAATGGGGCACATTTTCGCTCATAACTTCCAAACCAAACATCCTTTGGCTCTAAGATTTCACAGGGCAAATGAGAAAAATAGTAGCTTTCTTCTGATATCAAAATGTTGACCACTTCCGGTAAAATCTGGGGCTTCTGGGAACAAGGCTATTAGCGATCGGGCCATGGACCTTTAAGGTAATGAAACCACATCTAATAATCAGCTATCCATCTTTGTCAATTTTCTGGTATAGACCTAAGTGTATTATTCTATCGACAGCTCAGATTTCCCATAAGGCAAGTGCATTTCACTTTTTCAAGCCATGGTGGCATGTACGTACACAAGCATTCCTCAAAATTAACACCTATCACAAACGACTACGGTTACATTTTCATGATGAGATTTGAGCGATTTTTATATACCATGTCTAGATTCACTATTGAATTAATTAAGAGAGAGGCCGGTGGGAACTGAATTTATACATAAATACATTAATACTCATAAAAAGGGGCATTTCGGATCAAAAACCTCGTCCACACTAGGGCCCTGGATCAGCCCGGTTCTTCTGACAACCGAGTCTTGTGTTATAGCAATTGATTTGTGGCACAAGAAGGAATTATTACTGTTTTTCAAAAGCAGTCTTTTATGAGTCCATGTGACCTTTGACACAAATCTGTGAACACCCCATATGGACTTGGGTCAGTGGTTCAGCAACAAGCGTTTGGCAACATTTTGTCAAGTATTAACAGATATACGGATAGATAAGAGTCAACCATGTGTCTAACAATAGCTGCATACCTAAGTATGCCGAGCTAAAAAAGACCATTGTACTAAACACATGGCAGTACTTATAGGGATAAAATGGTGCTCAGAAGTTAAAGGAGCCACAAACATTCATGATCAGATATAAAAAGTCCTTAAAGTTACTAGCACTTTGGGGGCTAAAATGCGGTAAAAGTCAGGTGTTTTTAAGGTGTTAAAGAATAGAGACTTTTGTGGGATCACATGACCTAATTGAGGTGTGAAATGTCCTCAAACTGAGTTACATTATGGGACTAGCCACAATACACCTCTGGTCTTGGCAGTCCCGCGTAAATTAACAAATGTTACCAACATACCACAATGATTTCTGAACCAGATCCAGAAGCATGTACTTCTTTCCATAAATTCTTCCTGAGCCCAGTACCAGATCTATTCGGAAGGACCCCGGTTTCCACCAGCAACACTAGCATCAAATACAAAAAACTCCACTCATTCCCAAGAACGCCAGGTTTGGGTAACGGAAAATGAAACGGGGACGGAAAAACCATTTTGTAGCTGCAATGTAATTTCTCGGGAAGTTTTACCAGCTGAAAAAAAATAAAGTTTTTTTAAAAAAGAT
Organism: Ophioderma brevispina; assembly: GCA_023653785.1. Taxonomy (NCBI): domain Eukaryota; kingdom Metazoa; phylum Echinodermata; class Ophiuroidea; order Amphilepidida; family Ophiodermatidae; genus Ophioderma; species Ophioderma brevispina. The sequence goes on from JAMKCH010010917.1 coordinate 93,050, forward strand.
TATAAACAGCTGTAAAGATTCATTTGCAAGTATTTTGCTCTGGCCCATCTCAATTATTAGAGAATGTTTGTAAGATTAATTGTATTGACGTGATTTTAAAGGGCAAAAAAAAAACAAAAAAGGAGGTTAATTTCAAGGCATCCACAATGAAAAAATATTCAGACATAATGAATTGAATGTGAAATCGACCCTTACTGAAATCACTTCCACAAATTTAAAAAACAAAAAAACACGCGTTTTTTTTTTAAAAAAAAAAGTTTAGTAAAACAGAAAAATCAAGGTGTTGACATCCATGCCAGAATTTACACTGTGATCTATATGGTTTTGACACAATTCAAAAACCATTCGGATGGGGATTCGACGTGTTACTTCAGGCTTGTAGGAGATAATTGATATGAAAAGTTGAAAGTGGATCCCTAGCGGTTGTAAAAGGAGATATAGTCATAGTCCGGCTCCAGATGGACAACAGAATTAAAGCGGCACAGATATATGTTGGCATGAAGAAGTCAACTGAATTAAGTGCCCTATTCTTTAATGTCGACTATAAAACTTCTACACCGGTATTAGGCATATACAATAGCAATGGTTGTGAGCTGAGGGACTGCTGGCAGTAATGTCAGCATACTTGGCTGCCACAGAAGAGAGCCAAGCATGTGACATTACTGCCAGTATTTTAGCAATTTTAGAGACACTGTAAACTCTGTCAGGGATATGTCAACATCGTGATTTTGTGTGCAGGGAATCTCCTGTAACTCTTGATGTGGTTTTTTTTTCTTTTTTTTTACTATTTTTTACCAAATGGCTAAGGTGTAGTGCAAAGCTGCTATTTGTCATTCATCAAAAGTCTCATCAAACATACTATTATGCAAAAGTCTTCGGTCAGTGGCGCTTGAAATCGTTCTTCAGGTGACACTGTCGTCTGAGAACCATTCAAGAGCCACTGACTCGAGGAAAGATTCAGGGTTTTGGGTAGCGCCTGCGTGGTGAATGAAGTTGAAAGTAAGGGGTCCAGTGGAAGTTAATTGGACCCCTTAACCCCCACCCTTTAGTCTGAAACAACCGGGGTCAAAAACCAAAAACAAGGGGTCTAAATATGATTAATTAAAGTGAGTGAGTCAAAAATGTTGATTCTCGATCAGGCCATAACTTGGACCTAGAGATCCACGTAATGATCAGAAGTGTACTAATTCACTCCATGAATGAATGGGCATTAAGCGTGCATCTCTAAGTTTAGATTCACCTTCAATCCAAAAAGGACCTATCTCGACTTGTCACTCAATCTCCCAAATATTGACAAAAACAAAATTAAGAGATAAGCACTAATTTGCAAACAGAAACACGGAATAAAAGCAAAGAAGATGGCAAACAGAAGAATGACTAACTTTTATCCCAAGTCAAGTTTCACTAAAATATTTGGGAATATTTTATCAAGTTTGCCCTTTCTCACCTTTGTATCCAAAGTTCCAAACATTTTGAGTGGCCGGCATACAAAAGGGTTTACACAGGCCGTCATGTACTGCAATTCTCATCTGTAAAAGTGTAAGCCTAGCTAGGAAATACAATCCAATCTCCCCCCCCCCCCGTGAACACATAGTTTGTCTACATGAGAAAGTATTCAAAATTGCCCACTAATCAACAGAAAAAAACAAATTCGCGCGGTACAAACAAATTACAGGGTTTGCATTTGAAAGTTTTTAAAGTTTAAAAGGGTGAAATTCTTGAGGAAAGTTTTGCTGGTCCACACATCACTAAGAGTACGGTCGGCCATTTTGGACTCCCTAGTATGGCAGACTGGACAGTCTTAGTTGTATCATAAATGTGTTCACAAATGGTTGCTGTTTGCCGATGGTTAGTATGATTTAACGCTGATTGTTATGGCAAAAATTCCTGATGGTCAGGTAAATGATTTTTGATTGGCTAACCCAGTTCAGCCGGCAACTTCAAAGGGCCCCCAGGTTTATGAATAAAGAACTTGTGATGGATATATGACAGGTGCGGCCAAAGAAAAACAGCTGAGACAAAATGGCGCTAGGTTGTGATTCGGTACACATTTTTTATCCCAGTAAGAAGGTTTAATTTGGAGGTTGTCAATTCCCCAATAGGTACCACGTACGTGTGGTTTGCCGCGTCACATTACAATTTTTGGACCCCCAAACCCCCTCCGATTGTGAAATTCAGTGCGGCCATATGATCCTAATTTTCCAAATCGGCGTCCGGACGCAGAAACGCCAGAAAACGCGACCCTGGGAAGATAAGTTCAGAGTCCTCCTAATACATGGCATCACACCAGATGTATCACCTGGCAGCTATTGCACGTACGACTTCTTGCCTCAACAAAAAGTATTGTTTTCAGCTTTAATAGTCACTTGGCACTTTACAGTAGAACTTTTCTCAAGCAATCTAATAAAACAATCCCAACAACAACAATGAAAAGAACTAAGAACTCGACTTTGACTAAACTGGATGTGTAGTTTGCTTACGCGGGATTCCCAGTTTCCACGAGGATAATATTTCGGCGGAGGGAATGATTAACTTACGCCCGGGTATAAAATTGTTCCTTGCGATTCTTTGTATATCTAAAAAAACGCTGACCTTTGTTCCGTCCGTGTGGACAATACTTAGTTAACCTCACCACGCAATGTAATCCCGTAATGTACTCAATGCCCCTCTGTCATTCTCCAGACGAACCCATTATCGATGGCTCATAAATTTTAAGTGGGTCGATGATAATAAACTGTTTACAATGAGATACATGAAGCGGCGACCACATACGGCCTCCAGGCAAAGAGTGATCTCAGACAATAAGACGATATTGATTCGCAATCACAATATGCTATTGCTATAAAAGAATTCCCCGTCGGGGATAAATTTTTGCTTGTTAGTTTGTTTGTAAATGTGAATATTGCTGCCGTCTAAGGTATTTTTTGTTTGCGACTGTTTCGTCGGAGACTTTCCTCCGAGGCAATACGTTGCCTCCTGAAACTGGGAATCCTGCCTAATACATTTTGAAGAAAATCACTATAGTTCCCGTCACAATTCCTTTTCTGAAGCCACGCATAGAGTTGCTGCTGTAACGTGCATCTATTATTTCCCCCTGCGGTTTGTCATGGTTCTGTCTGGAGGAATGCAAAGCAAGTATTGACCAGAAGAAAGGAATTATGAAAGTATAAGAGCCACTTTTCTTACGACTGATACTGCCAATTCTTAACCCTCCATGGCCCTTCACAAACTTCCTTTGCAACGTGATGAATCACAAATTGCCAACATCTCTGGTTTATTGTGAAATTAAGCCAGTCCTTCACCCAGATCAAAAGAGGGGGAAAACAAGAAGCACCACGTCAGGACGGTTCCCACTCTTGGAGTTTTAATTCCGGAATGCGAGAATTCTCCACCGCCATGAACCCACCCCGTGCCAAAGATGATGTTGAAGAGCGTGATGCCCCCAAATTCCAGTTTGACCGGGACAGGTGAAGAGATAGGACAAGAAGGTACTGAGTGGGATGGGATGCTCCCAGCCCATGAAGGAAGAGGATTAAAGTACTTCAAGATACGGAAGTCCCCCGGCGTAAGCCTCCACATCGAATGCGACAAACAGAATGCAGATCAGGATGCAGGGAATGGTGTAGTTGATGATAATCCCAACAAAGGAAGCGACCAACCAGAAGTTGGACACATACACACCCCTTACAAAACTGCCACCATGCTTGACATTAGTGGCTCTCTCTTTAACAAGGAAGAGTACAAAATACTGCAAAGGAAAGACATGCCCAAAAGCATTTTGAACGCGATAGCACACCGTGAACACCTCCTTTGTTTGAGGAGCTGGTCGCTGTCCTGCTCATCCAGTGGTAGGCGGCAACGGTGTTGATAGTTTTGACACTGTCTACTCATTGAAATAGTACTTCAGCAATCATTGTCTATAGCATTCAGGGAACAAGGCGGGGAGTGATAAGGTTGATTGTGAAAAAAGAGGTACCCTGAACTCCAGACCCTGTTGGCTCAAAGGTCGCGGCTGCGAGATTTTACGATTGAAACGTTACCAAGTTTTTGGCCGTTCAATAACTAGATACTCATCATGCCTCGTGTTCACTGGTGCAGGTTGGTCATTGTACAAACACGAGCTTTGGCAGTTCCATCAAACTGAGAACTGTATTCACTTGCACGAGAGGAACAGAATCTCACTTGAAGGTGTTCGTCAACCAATACGTACAGAGGTAGGCCATCCTTGTCCAGACTGGCTGTGAAGGGTGGGAATCGGTAGGCGTTGCTGTGTTTTGGCGCTCTCAGGGCTACAGCTGTTTAGGCCATGGGGATCAGGAGCTGTTACGTCATATGATAAAGGTTACGCCAACGTGTGCCAGAATTCCTCTTGAGGAACAGGGCCCAAAAACTGCTGGAAGTACAAGGATACACCCGTGTGTTTCCTTGTCCTTTGTAGGTGACATCAGTGGACACTTTAACCTGAATGATAAAAGAAAAACAAACTATGAGAAATTTACACCTCTATTGATGGTAACTCCTGCAAACACCAAGAGAGCTATCGGCTCCAAGATATTTTTTAATTTTAAGACCATGATGACACATATATCGCAACATAATTTAAATCAGCAGCTATTTTTACATAATTGATGACAAACATTTTAACAAACTAATAAAGTGTATTTTTAAACCTGATTACTTTGTAACTGACCTTTGAAAGGCCTGACTCGACAAAAAGCCGCTGAAGAATCTATAAGGGTACTATAACTTCCGGGGTGTGATGATTTGTTTGGAAAAATCTCCGAATTTTGGTTTTTAGAATCCTAAAAACAGCGTAAAATTGTCCAAAATCTTAGATTCGGGCTAAAATTAATTTGCAGAAATTTAAAATGAAAAATCGTGAAATCAATGAAAAAATCATGATAATCAACATGCCTGAAAAACTTTTGTAAGCAATTCTATGAATGCATCCAGTAAAAGATAACAAGAAATTCCCGACCCAATCTTCTTTATCAGAAAAGAAAGTTCACAATTAACTTTGTCAGTGGAATGCATGTGACCGCTTGATTCCAATAACATATGAAGTTCTCAATACTCTTAAGAGTCCAAGCTGGATGCCAATGCTCTTAAACGTTTCTCCAAGTTTTTAAATGGGATTTCAATGTTAGTTTAATTTTTGATGCAGATTAACAAACAACAATGTACACGTGTGGAGCGCTTTTCTAATAACCAATTTTTGTTCAAAAAAGATTAAATTAATTTAAGAAAAAAATTGTCCTAAAGACCTGAGCGCAAGAATTATCAAGTAATTTGGCCAAATCAAGTTTCAAAGCTGTTTGATGCTAGGGTGTTTAAGCCCTCCTCTCGAGTTCCATGAAAGAGAAGGGTCTATACAGCATCTACCTAGCCACTGTCACACAGTTCGGATGGACAGAATCGAACACACTCGAAGGCGTGGACTGCGAGAGCCAGGAGGAAATTTGCACCTCGTTTCGCGATGCGTAACTGGTCGAAGAATGCACCGAAACTCTGCGGAGCTTGTTGCGCCGCTAAAGATGAGTGCGTATCTCCTGTCCAGTAATTTAATCCCACTGTAAAGCATAGAAGTTAATAAGAAGACGTTTAAAGTATTGTCTTGTTGCTATTGCTGGACTTTGTTGTACTTGGGTTCAGCGATTATGCCAAAATCAGCGCCCTTATAAACAATATGCTTAAAAAATTGTGAAATTTGTAAAAAAAAAAAAAAAGGGAAAAAAAAATATATATTTTATGATATTGTAACACCTCAAAACCACTAAACAAATATATTAACTGCATTGACCTACTGTTTTTTCGGAGTACTGAGATAAATAGGGTGATTACCATTATTATTTTTATGATAAGTTTGCCGTTTTAAAAATATTCATCTTAACCCTCGTCTGTGTGAGCCATTTTTTGTGACAACACACACAAAGGGGGTTAACCCCCTCGTATAGGTTACAAAGTTATTAGCCAAAAGTTAGGTTTGACACCTCAAAGGTCAAAATTGCAAAACAGCCCAATTTATCAAATCGATCTCAAGTTTCGTCTTTGTTCTGGATTAAACCAATTATATTCAAAAACAGTTTAATATATGGAGGTAAATTCAACAACTCTACATCCAGAAAGGAAAGACTACATTTTCTGAATTCTTGTCACCTGAGGAAATTACATGGATAGTTTTTAACAAAATTCAACTTTTGCGGGACTTGTCGATTGGGTCACCCACGTCAAATGGGAATTTTAAAAGCTATATGCTCAGTCTTCCGAAACTCTCTTATTTTTATTTTTCTTAATGAAATTATACATACATAGGGTTGCACTGGTTGAAAACGAGATACAGGAAACAAACTACTACTTATTTCTGGTTAAGTACCACCCCAATACACTTTACCTGATATACTTTAAGGGGTAGACTCGATAAGGTCGGATTGAAGCAGCGCATTTGCTGACGGTGGTCAATCACCATTATACTAACGGATTGGCTGTACTGCGATACATAGGGATCTCATTGTTGTGTGTGCATGATTACCAACCCTGGTCAATGAAAACATGAGAAATAGCTGTTATGTAATATGGAATACCTTGTTCATGTGAGAATTTGAGGTCTATTTTGTTTTGGAAGGCCACAGCGCTAAGAAATTACATTCAGAAATATGGTGGGTGGGATTACATCAATTACAGGTGTATACCAGGAGAAACCCAAATACCATACATATTATCAATGGACACTTTGGCCAGGATTGGGATAAGGATTAGCTTTAGAGTTTAATCTAGGTTCAAAAACCACACGGTGCGAAATATCCTGTTGAAACTATCACACAAGTCCAAATACTGAAATTATGGGGAGTTTTCGTACCGACCCATCTGAAGAAACTTTTGTCTGACACACTTTATAATTTCGGAAACTTTAACGGAATATCCGTCCTTTATTCTGTGTTTTCCGAATTCATAAGTGTTGTAAGTGTGCCAGGTTACAGAAAATATGTTTGTATGGATCCATGTGGGAAACGTATTTGATCCAAAATCCAAAACATAATAATGATAAAATTGGATGATTGATGACTGAATTTTTTTGGTCTCACTACGAGGTTTAAAAGATTATGCCAACTCTCGCTCGTCCAATAAATATGGTCTCAATCAATCCAATTTCATACCAATTATGTGTTGTGTTTAACACATGTGAAACTACAT